>JAYMSF010000221.1:0-18618 GCA_036897335.1 Silene vulgaris | reverse complement strand
TATCTTGCTTAGTTGCATCACCATGTCATTTACTCCTTATACACCTAATTTAATTTAAAGTATAACTACTATCGAAAATGACAAAGGTAATATTGTACGATGATTGGCTTTAAAAGTGTTAGGGTATAAAACTGATCTTGGAACTACAATCATCAGTTTAAACTTATGGTTGAGTTGGTTTCTTGTCATGGTATCATACGCGGAGGCCTGTAGTTGAATCCACACTTCAAGCCCAATGGACATTCGTGTGGGGGGGCGTGTTAGACTATAAAATCGATCTTAAGACTTCAACCATCAACTTAAACTATTGGTTGGGATGGTATCTTATACTCCCTCCGTCCCGGTCATTTGTCGTCTTTTTCAATATTAAGGTGTCTCAATCATTTATTTTCCTTTCTATTTTAAAAATGAACTTGATAAGCAAATGGATGATTCACACCCAATTAGTTCCACTTGTCATTTAGTAATTAGACCATTACTCTTTCCTTGGTCTCTGTGCCAAAATCAAAGGACAACAAATGACCGGGACGGAGGGAGTACTCCGTAGTACTGTAAGTGGATTTTCCCATGCATTTAGGAGGCTATGACAGTAAAGCTCACCCAGGGCTGGCTGGGAGGGTGGTCAACCCGTGCGACGGAACAGGGCCCCCAAATTTAAGGGGCCCAATAATCTGAGATTTAATATTATATATTATAAATGGTATGGCGAGAAATATAATCAGTAAACTCATTTGGTTGAGTTGGCATCAGTATCAACTTTCAATCTAAAGGTACAGGGATCGATTCCAGCTTAGCTGCTTTATTGTTTTTTTATTTCTTCTCACAAAATAAACATAGGAAATGATAACCACCAGGAGTCGAACCCCGGTGTTTAAACTATACCACTAAAGTCTAGACCATTTTTACAACATCACTTATTTGTTTTTTTTTATTGTTTTTCAAAGAACTAGATTATGTTTTAAGCAAGTGAAGGTCTTATTATGCTACAAAAGTTCTCGTCTTAACCATTGTACTCTTTTTAAGATATCGAATAGATGCCCCAAAAATGTCAAAGACGGGCTGAGCCCACCACTAAGTGGGTAGTTTCATTTATCAGTGATGATGAGATCGACTTAAAACTTTAGAAATTTTGTTGTTGTAATGTACTAATGTATGGAATATGAAGTTTGTAGCGATTATTTTATGTGTTGACCGCGTATATTGTAGCATACGGGGCCTATTTTAAAGTTTTGCACAGGGCCCTAGAACTTCCCAGACGGCCCTGAGCTCACCATCGTATCTTACAAAAGTGGCAAGGAAGATGGATTGTTATTTCTTTGTCTATTACTCTGTCCCAATCATTTCTCTAGCATTTTTTTATTCTTTATGATAGCTTTTTAATCAACGCTAACTAAATGAAGGAATCAGATGCCCATAATTGGTTTCTCCTTTATTTGTAGACCACTTTTATGTTACATCTCCCTTATCCTTAGCGAATAGTCCTTTAACGAACTTTAAAAAGTGCTACAATTTCAAAGAATCCGAGGGCGTATAAGTTGTTTCAAAATCTCATTCACATAATGTGGACAAATAATTGTACTCAACAATTTCCGAGAACCGACCCGATAAAACTGGGAAATTTGTTGAACCGAAACCGACCTTAACCGACCCGAAGGTTACCCGATAAACCGATAGAACTCGAAATAATATGACTCGAACCGACCTGTGACTCGACTCAAACCGACCCGAAACCCGACCCGAACCGAACCGATCTGTAACTTGTTCCTGAATCCGTTTTAACACAACCAAACTGGACAAGACTCATACCAAATAATTTTTTTAAAAATAATAAAAAAGTTGCGTGTATTTTTTTAAAAATAAATTTGATAAAAATATCAGTCATTTCTTTTGCAAGACAAAATGTAATCAAAAAATAAAAAGTTGAGAAATGTTAGTGGTAGTAAATTAAGTGTACTATTCTTCGTGCGTGGATCAAGACGGTGGCATTCAAATAAAGGCGATGGTGTACATTTGATTACGTGGCAGCTAGCTTGATTAACGTTTTAAATGATGATTTGCGATAGTTTTATAATGTACTAAAGATAAAACGCGATTTTGGTTCATTAAACGACATTATAACATATATGTCATTGATTGAGTAACAACATTATAATGAGACGGGAAGTGATGAAATGTGGTGTTGTGTATCGACAACTGTTAGTAAGAAGTCTTGGATGGTTATGTAGAGCATACGAGCTTTGTGTTGAGCATACGAGCCGAGTTATAAGTAGTTTCAGAATGTGATGATTAGTATCGAAAGAGGTTTTTGCACGAACCTTATAGAGTTATAGTTCATAGTTAGATACTTCAGGGTGATATTATGTAATTCTTAATATGTGACGAATAACAGATACATTTGTCGATTCTTTATCTATTTTGATAAATAATCGTATTCCGATCACATTAAAACAGTAGTTCGAAAATATAAAATTGGAATTTTGAGCAATAAAACATAATGTTTTGACCTAAAATGCATTTTTCACCAAAATTTGAATTTTCAAGGTTGGCGCCAATGTAGAAAATTGAATTTTGAGCATTGGCGCCAAGTCAAAGATTGAATATTTGTCTTGAAATTATGATGAAAATTGAAAATGTCTCTTGGTTCCAAGTCGAATTTTCAAATATTTTCATGTTTGATTTTAGCGCTAATTAAAGTTGGAATATCAAATTCAATGACTGGTTTTTATATACAACTTTTATTGTTGATTTTCGAGCGCGGTTTCGTGAAAAGCGTTTTATTTACTTAAAAAAAAAGATAATTTTGGAATTTTTTATAAAAAAAAGTCCCAAAGTATTAAAAATATTTTTAAAGTAATTTACAAAAGATCGGAAATTTTTTTGAAAATCGTTTAAGTGGTGAAAAAAATGGAACAAGAGGTAGAAAAATGACGAAAATACATTTTTTTTCTTCAAAAAATGAAAATTTAATGTCGATCTTCGCGAGCGGTTTCGTGAAAAGTGATTCATAGTTTAAAATTTTAGCACAATATTGGTGTTGATTTTAGAAACGCAACCTGATAATACAAATGAGTCGACCCAAGAATGACCCAAAATTAAACTGAAGTCGACCCGATCAAGCATATTGACCCAATATATCACGACCCATTAGTCAACCGACCCGAACCCGAACCGACTTGTTGTAGTTATTGACCCTCTTAGCCTGACCCGTAAGTGACCCAACCCGGACCCGACTCAAACCGAATAAGCAACATGACCCGATCAAACCCGAACCGACATGACCCGAACCGCTTTAACCCGACCCAAAACCGACCCGAGTGACCCGATTGCCGCCTCTAGAAATTTTGTTGTTGTAAGGTATGGAAGATGAATTTTGTACCGTTTATTTTATGTGTTGACCGCGTATATTGTAGCATACGGGCCTATTTTAAAGTTTTGCACAGGGCCCTAGAACTTCCCAGACGGCCCTGAGCTCACCATCGTATCTTACAAAAGTGGCAAGGAAGATGGATTGTTATTTCTTTGTCTATTACTATGTCCCAATCATTTCTCTAGCTTTTTTTATTTTTTATGATAACTTTTTAATCAACGCTAACTAAATGAAGGAATCAGATGCCCATTATTGGTTTCTCCTTTATTTGTAGACTTATGTTACATCTCCTTTATCCTTAGCGAATAGTCCTTAACGAATTTAAAAAGTGGTACAATTTCAAAGAATCCGAATCCGAGGGCGTATAGTGGACACCATTATTGATGTTGCAAGATGTGCTGTTAAAAGTAAAACGTGTGTTGCCAAATACTTGTACTCAACAATTCCTTTTTATATAATAAATGGACATCTTCCATTTACAAACATCTTAAACATTTCAGAGATACTCCGTATCTTTCAAGCTTCACAATCATGGACCTGTCAACAACCTTGTCTTTAGTTCAAACTATACTTACTGCCATCCAAACTTTGGGTTTGATGCAATCAGTGTGCTCCATTTTCAACTGCAAATCCGAGCTTGATGACCTCCAAAACACCGTCGAAACTGTCAGAGCTGTTCTTGAGGATGCTGATGCCAAGAAGGACTTGCTCAGCAGCCAGGAGAAGAATTACATCAACGAGCTCAAAGATGCTGTTTATGATGCCGATGATGTCTTAGACGAGTTCCTAACCCTTGCCAAGCAGAAACAACTTGGAAGCAACAAGGTGACTTCCTTTTTTTCTCGGTTTAAGCTTCTTACTCACAAACTCTCTACTAAAGTCAAAACGGTTAACGACAAGTTAAACAAAATTGCCACTAAGAGTGCTATGTATAGTTTTAAGATTGATTGTAAGCCTGTGAAATTTACAAAGGAGGAGACTTCTTCTTTTTTGTATGATAAAATTATCGGGAGGGAGGAAGACGTGGAGAAGATTATAAGTGTCTTGTTGGGTTCTGTTAATGTTGATCATCCACCTGTTTCTTTTCTTGCCATTGTGGGGATGGGAGGTTTGGGGAAAACCGCGCTTGCCCAACTTGTGTATAAGGATCCTAGGGTTAGTGAGGCATTCCAACTGAAGAGGTGGACTTGCATTGCTGATCAGGATCAAGATCAGTGGAGCTTGAAAGGGTTCTTAGGGAAGGTGGTGGAAGGATCGTCCATTAATGATAAAACCTCTTTGGAGGTGATACAACATGAAGTTAAGCAGCAACTGGGAGGGAAAAAATACTTGCTCGTGTTAGATGATGTGTGGACTGAAAGTTATGATGATTGGCAGAAGTTCCAAGGCTATTTGAAGGTAGGGGGAAGAGGGAGTTGGATAATTGTAACTACGCGCTCAAAAACAACTGCCCAAATGATTGGAGGTGATCAAGTGCATGTGTTGCAAGGATTGTCCGAACCGGAGTCATGGCATTTGTTTGAAAGGATGGCGTTTCAGGCAGAAGAAAGAGACGATGAACTAGTTAAACTCAGCAAAGGGATTGTTAAAAAGTGCACCAATGTCCCCCTTGCTATTAGAGTAGTAGGAAGTCTTTTGCGTGGTCAATCCAAGTCTAAGTGGCTATCATTTCACAACAAAGGGTTAGATTGTCTTAGTGAAAGTAATGATACCATGACCCGCATATTAAAATTAAGTTACGATCAACTTAACCCTTCCTTAAAGGCTTGTTTTGCATACTGTGCTATCTTTCCTAAGGATTGGGAGATTAGTAAGCAAATGTTGCTTCAACTTTTGATGGCACAAGGCTACATTAACTCGGAGGATTTAGGAGAGGAGTACTTTCTTATATTGCTTCAAAGGTGTTTTTTCCAAGATATACGCGAGGATGAATTCGGGGGGATTAAGTCGTTTAAGATACATGATCTCTTGCATGATATTGCTGAAAAAGTGGCGGGCGAAGAGATTTGTAGGTTCAATTTTGATACTTCTAATGTGGGTAAAAGAGTTCGCCATATCTCTCTTGTGGATGACTCTTACGGACAACATATCTTCAATAATACTCAAATTCGCACGTGCCTTTTTATTAAGAATGTTTACGAGAAGTGTAGAGTGGAGCAATTATTAGCAAGTAAATCAATACCGAAATGGACATGCTTAAGGTCTTTAGATTTGAGTCATTCAAAGGCTGAAAGTTTACCAAAATCAATAGGTCAGTTGTTGCATCTAAGGAGTTTAGACCTCTCATTCAGTCGCAATCTAAAAGTTCTTCCCAAATCAATAACAAAGCTGGTTAATCTACAAACTTTACTATTATATTCTTGCACTAACTTAAAACAATTGCCAAATGATGTGAGCAAGCTAGTTGATCTAAGCACCTTAAATGTAACCGAATGTGATGCACTGAGTCGTATGCCGGCGGGCATAAGTATGTTGACCTCTCTGCACACTTTATGCCAATTTGTGGTGGGTGTGAGACCTACTTCAACTACAGAGCAATGTTTTTATGGGTTGGAAGATCTAAAGCACCTGAACAAATTGAAAGGGGATTTGAAGATTGAAATAGCAGTACTTAAAAATGCAAAATTCGTCAAGGAAGAACAAGGTGGGGGAGGCTATTTAAGGAGTAAGGAACACCTAGAGAAGATTGTTATTAGCTTTAGGCACGGGGAGGAGTATGGAAGCAAGGAGTCTGAGCAAGCATTGTTGGAAGAGATGCAGCCTCATCGTGATGTCAAAGCATTGGAATTGAAGGGGTATCATGGTGAGACAATACCGAGATGGCCAGGGAAGAGAGATAACTCGACACTGTTTTATCTCCCCAATCTTGTCACTTTGGAGATCCGAAATTGCAGTGAGCTGCTCTATTTGCCCTGGCAAATTGGGAAACTGACCCACCTTAAGACACTAGAGATTTCAGGATTGTTGAATATGGAGTATGTGGCGGACTCAGAAGCACTTGTCTCTGCTGAAGGATCATCATTCTTTCCCAGCCTCGATGAGCTTAAGATTTGTGATTTGCCTAAGTTGAAAGGATGGTGGCGGAGATCCGAATCAGGGTCGCACGTGGTCAATCCTAATGACGGTGGGAGCAGCCGAGAAGCACATGTAGAGTGGGTATCATCTCCTTGTTTTCCTCTACTAAGGAAACTCACTATAAAAGATTCTGAAAAGATGATGTTTGTTCCTTTATGTCCGCAACTCGAATGTCTCACTATATATGATTCCATAAGAGATATGAGGTGCATACTAAGTGATCAGCCGCCCTTGTCATATCCCAAATTGAAGAGTCTGGTAATCAACAACTTAGAGTGGCTGAAATCAACGCCAATCGAGTACTCTCAGTTTCTTGTATATATATGTATAGATAGTGAGAAGATAATGGAGAGCTTGGGAGAAGTAAATGAGTTTCCGACCTATTTATTGTCTTCCGTGGGAACCCTATATATCGACCGTTGCCCTCAACTTAAGAGAGTGGGAGGATGGTTGGACCATCTTTCTGCCTTGGAAAACTTGCGTATAGTAATGTGTCCAAAAGTGGAGTTGGGTGGGATGTCATGGCATAACCTTGGTGTTACCCTTCAAACCTTGAGTTTGGTTGGATTTGAGGAGATGGAGGAATTGCCAGAGGGGATACAGTACTGCACTTCCCTCCAATTTCTTCACATTGGGTGGTGTCCCAAACTGAAATTTCTGCCGAAATGGATGCTCAAACTCACCTCTCTCCAGGAACTTGAAATTAGTCTGTGTTCCGAGAGTTTCAAGGAAAGATGCCAACAACCGAATGGGGAGGACTGGCCCCTAATCCAACACATCTCAGATCTTTGCGTGTGGTAGAGAATAGTACTGTGAACTCTATCTTTACTCGGTCGTTACTGAAACTTTTTTTTTTATTAGTAATCTGTATGTACCGACAATTTTGATTGTTTTAGTGATTGATTATGACACCAAAATTGATTTCTCTGACTATATCATAGCTACAATTAATATGAATTTCATTATATCTCTGCTTTGTATATGAATATCTTTACAATATTATGTAACTGATTTTTTTTGCGATGAACTCACTCGATGTGTACTCTGCCCTCTGACCTTGAATTCAGAAACAATCCAGTCCTTAACATGTGCCCAGACGTAGTTTAAATAAGTTTGAAGTATCAGTGAGACTATAAGACGGCGTAACACGCAAGAACGTCTCATAAAAGTTTTTGCGAAATAATAGTGTTGCTACTCTTATCATGGATTCTTGAAACCTGGTGCTTCTGCAGTTCTGCAAGAAGAACAAGAACAAATAGTTTTAATTATTAACCTGGCAATTGTTGTCTTTTCCCCCACATGTTGGGTTGGAGTGTACAGTATGGATGGGTATTGCGGTCCACTTTCGTCATTTTGTTTATCAACAGTTTCATCTATTGGGATCAATCTTATTTTTTTCTTCTATTATGCTTGTCTGCTGCAAACTACGAAACACTTAGGGTCTGTTTGGATAACAGGTACTTGGGAGCATTCCGTAATTTGCATTCTGAATTTTAACAGTACATTCCTGTAATAATTGAGTTGAGTAATGAGTACATTGGTTTATGTCATGCTCGTACTTTTTGATGTTCAAGAAACTTTCAGTGAAATTACGAAGGAATGAAGGATAAAGAGACTGTGATTGTCCAAGCCAAAGCCAGTGACAAGAAGCTGATTATGAGCATGCTAAGCCAGGACACCCCTTCGTCTGTCATTTGATTTAGTACTCGATTTTGAAACTGATTACGGGCATGCTATTATGCTAAGCGAGGACACGCCTTCAGCTGTAATTTTGTTTAGGTTATGACGAAGATTTTAGAAGTTCTCATAACTACAAGAATGGCAGCATTCATCTATGAAGATTTTGAAAGTTCTCATAACTGATAGTTTCTTGTAGCTTTCATAGCACCATGGTTGATCATGAATTCTATGATCTTAAGATCTCACTATTCTTGAACAGCTTTATATTTTTTTTCTTCCTGAACCATTTAAACAGGAATATCTTTATTATTTCATGTAGATGTCTAGTACAACTGTTACTTGATGTTTTCATGTGTCAGGCATGTATTTGAAAAGCCTAGTTACTGAATCTGCATTTGCAGACAGCGGGAATGAGTAACAGCGACAATGATGCTGAGGATGGAGATGAGGACTCGGAGGATGAGAAACCAGCCACTGTAATATTGCATTCAAATAATTATTTTCGTTTGTTCTTGTACTCGACATTTTTTTTTATAGTGGAAGTTGCCATGTGCTCTGCTTTTAGGCTAATGCTGGTACATAAAGACTCGATAGTTCATACTGATGCAAAGACACCCGGTCCGCGAAGGCAAAGCTAGTTGCACAAGGTGACATTACTGTTCTTTACCCCCTATGCTTTTTTGGTTTCTATCTCAGGAATTGATGTCCAACCTTATGTTATTATGACGCCGCTGCAAGTATCAGTTGTGACATGATGAAAGTGTCTTATACATCCATTTTGCGAACAAAATTCACGGTTTTGGCTTAGCAGGAATATCGAGGTGACATGTATGACTGTTGTAGTGTCGGACACGAAATATACTTGTGATTTCCTATGGATGCAAAGAAGGGTATTGTTCAATGTTCATGTTGCAGCAAATAATAGTGGAAAGACTCCTGCTAGTGACAAAATTCCTTAGCCATCAACGTTTATTTTAACTTAGCTTAAGAGCTTTTTAAATGACTCAAGCAGGGGCGGATCTAGCTAATAGCACGTGCTATGCCAAATCTCTAAAAATAATCAAGATTATCGATAAATTCCTTCAATTTGTGACCTTAGCATGACTAAAAATAACACGAGAAAAATTTGCTAACCCGAGAAAAATTTGCTAACCCAAAGTCTCATTTCTAAGTTTCTAACTCCCCTCCTCAACCTAAGGTATTCTTTTTCGAATGACCTAAGGTAGACATCAAGTTATTATTCTTAAATCTGAATTTATTATTTGGAGGAATACGGAATCCAAAATTACTGAAATTGAAATCAAATTTTAAAGGTTGTTAAGTTGTTTGCCTGTTTCTTTAGATGAGTTTTTGTTTGGGGTATTCTACATAATACCCCTCAACTTTTCAACTTTCTACGTGGTACTCCTACACTTTTTAGAACATACATGGTACCTTTAATTGTTGTCATTATCATTAAGTGTACCCATAAACTTTATTTTCCGTCAATTAAACTTAGTTTTAGACGTTAAGTGATGACTTGGACGCGTAACCAAGCTTGTCATTCATTATCCCATGATATATGAATTTCATTATGCTCAATATCCATCTCAATCCTAATATTTATTGATATATATGGGCTAAAAAAAAAATTTGACAAAATTTTTTTGGTCAAAAATTTTATGATCCATGCCAAATTATCACGTCCAAAGATGCATATGGAGCCTAATAGAGTTCTTATGTCATGGGATGATAAATGACAAACTTGGTTATGCGTCCAAGTAATCACTTAATGTCTAAAACTGAGTTTAATTGACGGAAGATAAAGTTTAGGGGTACACTTAGTGATAATGATGACAATTAGGGATATCATGTATGTTTTAAAAAGTGTAGAGGTACCATGTAGAAAGGTTAGCCTGAGCAACTTTCATATGCCATATGTCGATGAGAAAAAGACTCACAAATGCACAACATATTGCATAATATTATCGTAAATTTCAAGTAATTGGAAATATGAAAGTTATTACTCAATAAATCTCTAAAAAAATTCTCATTTATTCTCAACTTAATTAAAATCTATAAAACTATATTAAAAGGTAGTTTCAAAATGCTGAGTTAATGCCACCCGTTAAAGCCACGTCATCGAATTAAAGCCACGTAAAAGCCATGTTGGCCAAAAAAATGCCACTTCAAATCCACGTATGACTTAATGAACCAAAACTCATTGCCACGTTTGCCTTTTCTTTTTAAAAATTCATTCTTCTTTCGTCAGCCCAATCCACGTACGACTCAATGAATTTCAATCCGCTGCCACGTTTGCCTTTTTTTTTAATTATTTCAATCTTCTGTCGGTTTTCCCCGCGATCCTCTTTCCCTTCTCGCTGGGTTTACTTCCATGTCTATGCCCCTCTTCCTCCATTTTCCATACCTCGCTTCGTTGGCCTTCTATCTCTTCTTGCCGGAATCAAGTTCCGTTTTCCGTTTCCATTTTCCCGTCTGTATGTCTTTGTGACTATGTCACAGGTGGCTTTCTCGCCGGAATGTTGGGGGCCCTTGGCTTATTGCGGTGGGTCAGTTCCGCCTTCCTGGATGAGGTTGTTTGGCGCCGTCAATTACCCGCATTGGTTTTTGGTTAGTTCAAATATCGTTTCAATCTTACCGTATTTCTAATTGTATTTACTGCTTCTACACATTTATTAAATTAAATGTTGGATTGGAATGTGAAAGGTTTTGTGAACTGCTCCTTTTAGTTCTCCTCAATTTACAACCCCCTATTTAGTTCTATTTTGTGGAATCCCATTGATTTTGTTCACGTGGGTTTTTTTTGGCTTGTGGGAGTGGAGCTTGGTTTTCATAATTCCCGTATCTGTCAGTTCGTTTCTTGTCTTCAATTGTGCTTAAAGCCTGTTCAGTGTTCACTATTTGCTTGCTCAATTCCGTTATTTCCTGTGATTTTCGCAAGGTAAGCCTCTGTTTGATTTTACCATTAGTACTTTCATTTTGCAGAATTTACTTCGTCACCGGTGTGTCTTCGTTGTGCGCTGATTATGTTCTCCCCAGGCCACTGTAGAATATGTGATTACATTCTTGACTGTTTTAAAGTACGTCCCCGATTTGTTATCGTTGTTCTCTTTCCCCTTGCGTGCCTCCTATTTGGTTTGAAGTTTTGTATTTGGTTTCCACACCAAACCCGCTCCAATATAGACGTACCTATTCACAAAATTAATGTGTTGCTGTCCCGATAATCATTCTGCTGCCGCGTTTGAAGATTGTTGGGAGGCACGCAGGAGAGAATTGTGTTTTCCTCAAATATTTCAATTCTCTTTGTTTGACCTTATGGTGTATGCTGCCTGTCAGGACTATTTTGGATTTGTTTGTGTGCTATCTACAATATCGGCCTTATAAACTGAGTACCCCTAACCTTCTCTTCTGTCTTGTCCCAAACAGGTTTGCAATGGAACAAACACTCCGCAAAAGATGGAGGCCCCGAAATCCAAGGGCCTCGGACTGGTCCGTAAGCACCCCACGAAAAAGAGGGCGCCCGCGCAGTGTCGGCAGCTTATCTGGTCTAAGGGAGGATGCATTACCTGCGCCGGAGGAGCCGTCCTCAGGTAAATCCAAAAAACCCAAACTCGGTTTTGAGCCCGCCAACGAGATGTCATTTAAACTTTAAATTAATTTTTTTTCCCCCTTGTGCAGCTGCTGTAGGCAGCATCTCCCCCGTTCTGATGTCCCCTGACTCCTTTGCTACCCAGAACATGGAAGAAGTAACCCCGCATATAGTGCCATTACGTATGGACCTTAATACATTATTTAAAATTCAAACCACAATGCGGTTTAAAGACCTACCGTAACCTTATTATGCCCCACTGCAGCTGACATTGCCACTCCCCTGGTGAGCCGCGCTACCACCATACTTAAGCGAGGGCGACCGTCTGCTAAGAGGACTGGAACTGGTACAACCCCTGTTAGCTGTAAAAGAGGCCGACCACATAATGCAAATACTGCACCATCTGAAAACCCGCTTCTCCGCACCCCCGGAGGTGAAGCTACCCACAGCACCGCCAATACTGAAGCTGGTTCGTCCGTATATCGTTGCTTTAATTTACAATTGCCGACACTTTTGTATTCTGCCTAAAAAAAGAAAAAACTTAAAAAGTACAGGTTCTAGCGCAACCGTAGCTACGGACGGCGACCCCTCTACTCCGGGCCCAAGGTTTACCCCCCCGACCATATGTGCTGCTATGCCAGGTACGCAACAGACGCTGGCTTGTAACTGTGTTAACTTACCCAATTGTCTGCTTCCTCTCCTAACTCGGCCTGCAACAGCGGTAACTGCCAGTTCTAGGCCAGACAAGCACAGCCTGCACCCCGCAGCCGACGCCGTAAATGACACCGCTGCACCTACACCGGTAGCGGTATACAAACCTGATTTCAGCTCCCGTAAGAGAGGCCGTCCATGCAAACGAAAAAGCACTCAAGAAGGAAGCTTGCTCGGTAACGTGGCACCTACTATTGTGAACCCCTCTTGCCCAATTACCAAATCAGGTAAATATGGAAACACAAATGCGCCTTACAATCCGCCAGCTGTATAAGAAAGCCGAATATGATTTATAAACGCCACACCTCTAGCAGCTGCAGAAAATCCCTATGTCGTCTCACCGGTTTCCCATACAGCTTCAATGGCAAACCAAATCTTCGAAAACTCACCCCCTCTGTTTCTTACCTGCCCCAGGTGACCCCCCGCCGCGGTGTGCGACAGTGGAAACTGCCACTGCCATGACACCCGCGCTGAGGCATCCCCCGGAAGACGGCCAACTGAATGAGTCCCTACCACTGCCAGTGGTAGCATTATCCAACCCCGACTTCAGCTCCCGTAAGAGGGGCCGCCCACGCACAAGGACAAGAACTGATGATGGAAATTTGCTTGGTTGCGTGCCTACTGCAATCGGCGACCAACCTCCTTCCATGGCTGAAACAGGTAAATATCGCAAATACAGTCACGCCTTTTTCCTTTCCGAAGGCCATACAATGGTAACATTATTTCAGAACATGACACTTCTAGCCGGTGCAGAAAATGCCGCTGTCCCGGCTCACGTTCCGGAGTCTACTTCAACGCAAGTCCTAAAACGCAGAAGTATGACCTACTCTATCTATTCCTTTTTTTCAAAAATTGAATCCTAAATTGTTAATGTTGTATATAAAAAATCTGCTGCTGCTGTGGTCATTAACTGTTGATATCCTTCCCAGGTACCTACCGCAAGTCCGTCAGTCATCGTCCAAAACATTGCACTGCCATATCTCCTGTTTGTGCCCCCCAAGAAGCTTCCTGCACAGAAACAGCTACTGAAACGACTGGGATTTTTATACTTGGAAATAGCGGAGTAGGTATAGTCCTATACACTGCCACCCTTTTCCAAGAAACCCGGTGTGAACATTGAATTAGTATATGCATTTATAAACGTGGCCACACCTAATCTAACATTCTCCCAAGCTGACAACAAAAAGGTTCCGTGCTCAGTCCCTTACACTATTGATGCTTAACAATGGTGTTGATTTCTGTTAATTGTGTTCCGCAGATCATAGTGGTTCAAATTCGGAGTCTACAATGTCAGCGAAGACCATTCCTGCAAGTATGTCCTTCTACCCTTTAACTGAATAAACATTAATTACTTGCTCCCTTTTTACCTCTTCATCTCATTCCAGTTGGATCACTAGAGTATGGTAAAGGCAGTGTTTTGACTAATCAAAATTAATATCCCTCTGAGGGGAAGTGAAATCCAATCCTACCAAAGTCCAGATGCTTTAGGGGAAGCCTGCCACTCTATCAAACGCCTGCTCTTTTTATTAGCAGTAATTGTTTGTACGTATAAGTGTGTTCTGAGTCATGGAACTACGAAAGAGTCCCCCGCATACTAACATGGTTTACTTTATAGGGAAATACTTAGAGGCCTGGTCCTTTGGTGGTCCTACCGAAGTTTGCCAGTTTTGCTCCGCTGTGGTCTGGAAAGAAGAGGCATCCCAAAAAAAACCCCCGTGAATTCACTATATGCTGCCAAAAGGGCAAGGTGAAACTCACATTACTCAACGACCCACCGGAACTCCTAAAAAACCTACTAGACCCTTCCGGGGGCACCCGCTCAACTGAATTCCGCAGGCTAATCCGTTCTTACAACACTGTCCATGCATTTACGTCCATGGGCGGTAGAGTTGACAATGCTATCAACAAAGGAGGGGCACCCTACTGCTTCAGGCTAGGTGGCCAAAACCATCATAACATTGGCTCCCTCGTGCCCCGTTATATTGATGAGGAATATAAACCAAGCTGCCGGACTTTGCAATGGCACTAGACTTATTGTCGTACGAATACGCTCCCGTACACTGGAGGCGAGAGTTATTACAGGGACAAATATCGGTGACCTCGTAGCCATTCCGCGTATAGAGATGACACCGACTGACACAAAATGGCCCTTCACAATCAAAAGAAGACAGTTCCCTATCAGAGTTTGCTTCGCAATGACAATAAACAAGAGCCAAGGCCAGACATTTAAAAATGTCGGAGTGTACCTGCCGTAGCCTGTGTTCAGCCACGGACAACTATACGTCGCTGTGTCACGAGTGACCTCCCGAAAGGGTCTAAGGATATGTATTCCACGGACGGACATGGAGAAAGAAGAAGGCGAGACAAAAAATGTGGTCTACAAGGAAATTTTTGAAGACCTCTGACCAGAAAATAACGCTGTGCAATATGAGGTATTCCCTATTTTTTTAAACGCTAATTTGTTTTTCAAGAAAGATGTACTTCGTACATCCCTTATGCCATAATCAAGGATATATATCTTATTGCACGGCGTAGAGACCATGGAAACATAAACATTTGCACCGACAGTTCACTGTATAGCGTAATAACTAGATTGTAGCGATCTAAATATTTTCTACAAATCACTGTCGCGAGAAAATACTTGTACGCAGTATTACGGATACAACCCCATTACCATTCACTTACGCATAAACAAATATATGCAAAACACTCAACCGCACATTTACGAAAAGGCCTTCACAAAATAAATACGCATGAACCTCTTAATCGGTGTACTCGTACTGCAGGAATCACGTGGCTAGAGTAGCATGGCGGTCACAAGGCTTTCCAAGATTGAAAATGAAAGGATATGCTATCAACGGTAACACAAGGGCCTGACAATCAAGATTATTTGTAGAAATCCAATTACTGATTAGTGGTAGTTGTTACATTCAGGTAGCCGATTTCCACCTATGTCTGAAACTGTGTGATTTGAGAGGTCTTTCAGGAGTGGAGGGATATCACCGCTCAACATCTTCTAACTAACATTTAAGTATTTGTTGATTAAGAAAACCATCATAAATCATAATCTTTAAGCCAATTAAAACAATAACTTATTAACGATCCCGTGGTTTCCACGGGTTCCAAAACTAGTTTTAACATTATTACCAATCAATTCTTTCAATTTTTTCCAATTATGACTTCTATTATGATTGTAGAATACTCCCTCTTATTCACTGTTTTCTTCCTTATTTCCTAAAACAGATTATTCATGTTTCTTCCCGTTTTTGACGACGTCGACTCATCTCTGCGTCGTCGACCAACCTGCGCCGTCGTCGACTCACCCCTTTCCCAACCTTGTGATGGAGCCAACGATCTTATGCTCTTATCCCTTTTCCATTGCTCAACACCCATGAACGCAATAAACCTCCATTGTCGTCTACCTTCCGTCGCCGCCGTCGTCGTCGACCCAATCCCTTATCTCCTCCTCCATTATCGGTCAGTAGGGGTAGTTGGTGGGACGCGGGTGGAGCGGTTGGTGGGAATCTACGGTTTTGTTGGGGGATTTCTTTGGTTTTTGGTTAGTTGACTTTTTTTTTTTAGTAATGAGAGGGATAATTTTGGAATAAGATGGAAAAATGTGCGGAGTTCAGTGAAATTGTGCGCGAGACTTAGTAAGTTCCTAAATTACTTGGAAGGAGTTTATGTGTCACAAAGGAGTTTATGTGTCACAAAATCTACTATTCATTGTATGCACTCTGTCTTTATTGTAGAATTTTTCATCTATACGAGTTTTTTATAATCGAATCCATAAAAAATTAGAGGAATCTATATATTTAAGGAGTAGTATCTAGAAAGCACAAGCATTTTTACCATCTAGCGTGGCCGTGTCTAACACCGTGTAGTCGTGTACGACACCCATACTTGCACGACACTCGGATATACGTGTCCGGCACTTAACAATCAGTGTCTTAATTTTTATTAGTTGTTTTATAGTTTGGACTCTAGTTGAAACTTCTGGCTTGATTAGACACTCCGATTCCCGTATATATGTATAAGTATCTTAGGATATAATTTAACGACCTTCTATGGTACAAACATGATTATCTTTTGTATACGTAACTTTAGTTATTTATATCGATAAAATATTGATAACTAATGATTTGAATATCATTGTATTAGCATGTTTTTATAACTTATTACAAAAAATTCGGGTTTTATAATGTCATTCTGTAAAAATATATATTTACAAAAGAACCAGATTGTAGGATCGTATTATAATAATCCTACATCTTCAAATTTTCAAATAAATAGGATCGTATTATAATAATCCTACATCTTAAAATTTTCAAATAAATAGGATCGTAAGATTCTACAACTACGATAGAATCGTAAGATCTAAGATTCGTTAAGCATTTTTAGATCGTAAAATCGTAGAATCTTAGGATCAAATTGGATTTTTGTAACATCATGTTTATACTTTATATTACCAATTCTTGTTTAACACCATCTTAAGTTAGACGACTCTCACATCCGATAAAATAGAGAAGTCAATAAAATGAGGTTGTAAGAGGTCTTAAATTAAGACGGTTTTAAGTAAGAACAACTATAATTATATAATTGACGTTTAATTACAATTTAAGACCAATACTTATCAAAATGGTAGCCGAAAATGTCTTAACCAAATGGCTAAGATGGAGGTACACTGGACATTAGGTCCCATGTCCGAATCACCTGGACCCCTTATATTGTAATGCCCAGATAAGTTGTACGGAGTAACTTATTTAACACGAAAAAAGAAAAAAAATCAAGATGGTAAGATATAGTATCCCTGATTTCATGGAGAATAATCTATATGATATATTACTAAAAATATCAAATTATTTGTCTATTTTAGTCTAGATTACTATAAATGGGTAAAATCTTAAACAAACTAATTAATGTATAATGTTAGGAAACTTTTTTTTGGTGAAAGAACGTTAGAAAACAGATGGAGCGCCTAATCCTATACTTAATCCCATAGTCCTATATATTGAGTGTATTTAATCAAAAAATCAACAAAAAATTACAACCAATTACTCCAATTTTAAAATCAACAAAAGAAATCAAAATGTCACACCACAATGCTACACAATTGCACATAGCAATGTACCCTTGGTTAGCCATGGGCCATATTACTTCTTTTCTTCGCATTGGCAACAAATTAGCCGAAAGGGGGCACAAAATCACGTTATTTCTCCCACCCAAGACGCAACTAAGGTTCGCCTCTCAAAACCATCATCCTGAACTCATTACATTTGTTACCGTTGCTCTCCCTCCAGTCGACGGGCTTCCGTCGTGGGCAGAGACAACAAACGACGTGCCGGCCGAGTCACGACCCCTTCTTATGACAGCCATGGACTTGACCCAAGACACAATTGAGGCCCATTTAATAAATCTCAAGCCCCATTTTGTTTTCTATGACTTCACCTATTGGATTTCCGGGCTGGCCCATAAGCACGAGATCAAGTCCATGTACTATTTTTCGGCCCTTTTGGTGAGAGTTGCTTACCAATTCCACCTAGCAATGGACTTCTTTACGGGTCAACAGATATCAAAGGCCCATTTAATGAGCCCAGTAAGTTCATTTCCTAACCCGCTAATTAAAATGCAAGCCCATGAGGCCCAATCATTGGCTGATGTCCTTATGGCTGACTTTGGTGGAGGTATGTCTTTCCTTGAAAGGATGGGAAGATCTCTAAGAGAATGTGATGCCATAGGTATCAAGACTACTAGAGAGATGGAAGGAGTTTATTGCCAATACATAGAGAAGGAGTTTGGTAAGCCTATTCTTACGGCTGGGCCGGTGCTCCTTGATCCTCCGGCTAATCGTCTTGATGATTGGGTTGAACAATGGTTGGCTGGCTATAAGCCGGGTGAAGTGGTGTATTGTGCATTTGGGAGCGAATGTATCCTTGATAAGCCTCAATTTCAAGAGCTTGTCCTCGGGCTTGAGCTAACAGGTTTGTTTAGACAACTTTAATCTAATCTAATATCTAATACTAAATATATAAATTGGAAATCAGAGGATTTCATTGAAATGACATAAGGGTGCTGTGTGGCCAAGCTTTAAAAGTGTTTTTGTAAGTAAAAAAGTAGTAGCTTGGCCAAACATGTTCACCCTTGATGGGTATTTTGTGAGAGGAAATGGTATCCGTCTTCATTTGTGACGGATATG
>JAYMSF010000220.1:0-18626 GCA_036897335.1 Silene vulgaris | reverse complement strand
GGTCTCCTTCTTTAAAACCAGCGTTTTTTTTTTTTTTTTTTTTTTTTTTTTTTTTTTTTTGTGTGACTGTGCTCTAAATATGGGTATGGAGTAACTCTTTCCTTCATATATCCTTGTTTATTTTCCTCAGCATCATCAGTTTGAGTCAAGTCCTTTAGTTGCCTATTAGTGCTATTCCTCTAGTGACCTAAGTTAGCTCATTCATACAAGTTCCTTAAGCACGATTTTATATTGTATTCATGAAACATTGTCTATTCTCATCTATCTTCATATCAACCACAGACATTGCATAATGCTTATGCTTTTCCTCTGTTCTCATGCAAGCGAGTTAAGCTATATGTAAGAACAACTTGCATCTATTATTTCTTTTAGCATGTATCAATTTTATATGCTCACTTGTCAGATTCTTTTCGATCAAGCACGCCTATCCGGTGAGGCAAAACTTTCTGTTGTTCAAGGGTACATGTCAAACTTCTATAGGTTGGTATATTTTTTTCTCAGTTGATTCAGCCCTTTCGGCTGTGGTCTGATTCTTTGCCATTTTGGAATTCTATATGCTTTTATGGGTGCGTGATGTATATAGTTGCTTAATTTCTTGATATATGTTTCAGGAAATATGGGGCGTGGGCAGCCCGGAGACCTGCTCTTGTTCTCTTTTCGTCCTTGGCTGTTGTACTTCTTCTATGTGTAGGTTTGATCCGTTTCAAAGTTGAGACACGGCCTGAAAAGGTACCTCTTTGTGTTGTCTTGATTCTTAAGATCTTCTCCTTTTTTCCCCTTGATTCCTATTTTGTCTGAAGGTGCTTTTGCGTAAATAGCTGAAACCCTTCAGGCTTTAGCTACCTAAGATATTCATATCCAGTCACAAGTGAAATCAGTAGAAGCATGATTTAGTAGTAGATTTCGGAAGAGAAATTTATCTTGTAAAAAGTAGGAGGAGGAGAAATGGTGTCCAGATATGGTACAAGGAATCCTTGGCATTTTTAGAAGCAACTATTGTCTGCTTCATATCATCTGATTTCTGTAATCAAATTAGTAAATTGTTTAAATATGAGCGTTCTTATTTCGATTCTTTGGTCAAACTTTGCCACTTTTTGATGTTGAAATCTTGTTCATTTCAGCTTTGGGTTGGGCCTGGGAGCAGGGCTGCAAAAGAGAAAGAGTTCTTCGATAGCCATCTTGCACCCTTCTACAGAGTTGAACAGGTTACATTTCTTTTCAGAATAGGTGCTTAGCATCATGGATTTTGAAGGCTTTGTTGTCCTACTGGTTATTCAATTTTTAAACCGACAACTTTAGATCTCTAGTAGACATGCAGTGAGGAAGTTTATGTGAATAATGGAGTTTACTGTGTCAGGTGATAATTTTATATTGCGGTTTCTGTATTTTGTATGGAGATACTGATTTTGAGGCCCTGTGGATTTATATAACTTGGTTCATTCTGTTCTGCTTTACTGTGGTTTTCTAGGGGTATAGGCCTGATGTCAATTGTGTGGCTCAGTTTATGGTTCATCTGTTACTTTATCTCCTCTTTCCTCGTTCTTTTCTTAACGTGATGCTCCTATGGTTTAGCCAAATAAAAATCTTCTAGGGCTAAGGCTTTGTTGTTGTTGTCAACTTGCTGTGTCTAAATGAAAGCAGGATTCAATTGTTTCTCTTGCAGCTTATGATAGCAACCGTTCCTAACAAGGGCGAAGTGAAATCACCAACTATCTTGACAGAGGATAACATAAAATTACTTTTTGAAATACAGAAGAAGGTAAGCATTACTTTTGTTCTCTTGTAGGAATTCATTTGTGCAACACTTCATGGCTGTTTTGTTTTACTGGTCGTCACTGTTGGCCATTCTTACAATGTCCTCTTGATAGGTTGATGGGATTCGGTCAAACTTTTCTGGCTCAATGGTATCTCTAACTGACATTTGCTTTAAGCCACTCGGCCAAGATTGTGCCACACAGAGTATTCTACAGGTAAGTATGTTGTTACCTTTTCATTATTGACACTAAATTCTTAAAATTCCGTTGGCAGTAAGGGGCTTTTGCTGGGACTTGGTATTGTTCTATGTAGAATAAAACACTTGTGAGAATCTTCAGGGTCGCAGGCTTGGTACTGCTCTTAGTCCCACCGTGTGTCATGCTGGAATGATTGTTAGACAGGGAATGTTTTTCCTCTATTATGATGTCACTGATAATTTGGTTGAGGTTGATTGGTATTTGTGAAAAGCAATGGGTGTTTTCTTGTTCAATCACAGATTTTCTTAGCATTTAGTTTTCGAGGATTGTGTAGTTCAAATGTGGGAAACAATTATGGGTATGTGTTGTGTTAGCTTATGTTTGGTTGGAGTACAATAATACCCTTGTATTTTCAGGGAGTAGACATTCCTTCAAAGACTATTTGGTGAAGAGTGTTAGCTTCTTTGTGGTAAACATTGTGTGCTTCTCAGAGAATCCCAATAAGATTACACAACAAAATCTGAATTATTTTAAATGTATGCGACTAGGCGATTGTTCCTTGTTCTCTGTTTCTCTTTTACTGAATTAATAATATTTCTACCAAAAGAACATGTTCTTTCACTGCCTATGAGTGCATAAGGTAAGTCAAGTTCTATAATGGTTAGTCTGTTGGATTACACGGCGAGTTTGATTTATTTTCAAAACTGCAAGTTGGCTCATATAGTTTCAATATGCCACGTTTTCTGATGTCATTGATATCTGGTTCGTCATTAGTTCGTTCTTCTGGTATATTATGACGTTGGGGTCTGGTGTGTCATGGACATATAAGCTAGTTGTACTTTGATTCCCGGCGATATTACGACTGCAATTCATTTATGTTTGATGTCTCATCTCATCATCATCATTATTTAGCATTTTTGAAGTATTGATTAATAATTTTTTTTTCTCCAATTTTTTCCTTTTTTTGCCAGTATTTTAAGATGGACCCTGCCAATTTCGACAATTTTGGTGGATTAGATCATGTGGATTACTGTTTTCAGGTCTGTCATCCTTAACTTGTAGATCCTTACTATAACTGCCATTTACTAGGTTTATACTTGCTTAGATTTATCTCTTAAAGTTTAGATATATTCTGTATGAGAGACTTATGTTGCACACTTGAACCTATGGGTTGTATTGGATCTAGTCAGTGCTAGGTCTTCTGAAAGTTTGTAGATTTGACAATTGACATTAATAATGCAGTTAGCCTTACAACGTTTCTGAAGATTATACTATCATTATATTGCCACCTTGTTCGAGAAAAATTAGTCATACAAACTAATAATTCGTTAATTGCCAACAAAAAGATTACATAATAAAAGAGTATTTTCTTGACAATTTACTGTTTTATTTACCCTTTTTGTGAATGGTGACATACAACTAGCAATGGAAGCTTAAAAAGAACAAAGAAAAAGGAAAGGGAATTAGTGTTTTAAGTCTCTTCGTACTTATTGGTTATTGGCCAGGAGCAAGGTAAGGGGGTGACATTTGATGTTTGCCGCTGATTGCCAACCACCAGTCCACCACAGATGTGTACTAGGTTGGCCTAAACCTAGTACTACTATGTGTTGATGACCACCTGTCATCATTATTATCCAAGTCTCTTAGGTGAGAGGGGGTGATATTTGGTTGATCTAGGATTTCAAACTTGGTTGGGGCCACTGTGTACTTAATAGATTTTCTCTGATTGTTTGCGGAGGATGAATAATAATGATATTGGTTCTTTGTTGCCATTTGGACTTTTAAACTTCAGATAAGCTGATAACTTAATAAAGGATGTTGATTGCCATTTCTTAACAGCTCAGGAGATGATATATTATATTTCTCATTCTTATATGACATCCACATACACATTCATAATTCGAACAGTATGTGTTAGCTGACACAATTTTTTTGGGTATTTTTTGCTTTCTTAGCATTATACTTCTACGGAGTCATGTTTAAGTGCATTTAAAGCCCCACTTGATCCCAGCACTGCCCTGGGTGGTTATTCAGGAAACAATTACTCCGAGGTATGTCTTTCACTACTTGTCGATTAGGTTGCATGTCAAATGGCTGGTAAGTGGTAGTGGTGTCTTTTTTTTATTGCAGGCTACCGCTTTTATAATAACCTATCCAGTGACCAATGCAATTGATAAAGAAAGCAATGAAACAAAAAGAGCAGTCTCCTGGGAGAAAGCATTCATTCAACTAGCAAAGGTTGGTAGTGTTCAGCTTTCGTATAGTCTAGAAATCTTTATCTGAGGTAGACGGTACATTCATACATATGAAAAATGTAGCATAGCAAGTGAGAATGCGAGATGTTGCTGTTTGACATTGAGGATTGATAGTCGGCTTAGAGGCTGATGGGACTATCTGGTGATAAGTATAAATGGACATATGCATGTTTAGACTTGAGAGCCTTAGATGGGATGAACAATCGGCCGAGTAAATCCCTAAGCAAAAACATTATATTGTGATATTTTTGATAATTAGACCTTGTCATCTATAACATGTCAGCATGATGGATTTAACCATGCAGCTCATAAACACTGCTGACATCAAAGATAAAAAATATTTGGAATCATTATGTAAACAGTTAATTTTCCAACATTCAACACTAAGTTGTAACGATCATCTTATGAAGTTGAGGCGTTGAGCTATGGGACGGATATGGAGGAAATGTCTCCAATTAGAAATTTGAAGATTTTTATGCATCTCTCGGCACTATTGCCATAGGAATTAACATTTTTTTACTAGTAGAAGGGTGCACCCACTAGTCATTGGGGTTTATGGAGTAGTGTTCTTGGTGCCGCACCATGGGATCATTCATACTTTTTTGGATTATTGAAAGTGTTACTCCCAATTAGGCATTAACTGCTATCTGACAGTAGTGTTCAATGATATGCAAGCTATGGTGGTGTTAGTCATACAAGAAATGACCGGTTTTGTTTAAGGAATGGGGTGATATGGGAAGAAGTAGAAGTCACATTTATACAGGATAAGACAGGAAATAACTGTCTAAGATGGTTTGGCCATATGAAACAGAGACCAAGTGATGCACCGTGAGGCGTGAGATGTAGGGGAATAGGGTGTTGGATAGGCTGGATTTGAGGAAAGAATTCACGTGTATGATTCTTTTCACTTTTCTTTTGTTTACTTTGTGGAGTCAAGTGGCTCTCTTGTGTAGTACATGAGTTGTTTTTTCCCCAATTTCTGTGACTTGCGGAATCTGAAGTTACCTTTAGTACTTAGTAGGCTAGATGAAAAACCTACTTTTTTCTCCTTTAAAACTTCCATCTTACATGTGAAGTACAAATTAATAAATGCCCTTGTAGCTGGTTGTGAGTTACTTGTGGGTAGCTATAGTGCTGTACAGACTACAGACTTCGTATAGTAACATATTTCCGCTGCTTCCGTGTATTTTATTTTCGTATTTTTCTTCTTTTTAGTCGGTGATGCCTCTTTGTTTCAGGATGAGCTGGTGGCAATGGTTCAAACAAAAAACTTGACGATTTCATTTTCATCGGAAAGCTCAATTGAAGAGGAACTTAAAAGAGAGAGCACTGCAGATGTTATGACTATAGTAGTAAGTGATTTAACCTTGGGATTAGGTTTCTCTGATAAGAGCCACATAGTTTCGCCAAGAAGGTACCTGACTACCTGCTATCGCAACTTCTTACTGATCCCCCTTTTTTCGTTTTTTTTTTCTCTTGTATCTCAGGTAAGTTATCTTGTGATGTTTGCTTATATATCACTTACACTGGGTGACATGCCCCAGCTGTCATCCCTCTTCATTTCATCAAAGGTATGTTTCATTTACGTTATTTGTTACTTTGTTGATTTATGTTATCTTCATAGGTGCAAGCTGTGTACCAACAATAAATATCAATTGATAATCTCGAATTTCAATTCTCTATTGCAGAATTATCATGATATTATTCCTAGCTGATCTATCCATAAAATTTTAATGTTCTCTCCAATGTGTTTGAGGTTGTGAGGGTTCTATTACTACTGTATTCTGTAAGATGACCAGGTTTTCTAGATATATCTTTAAATTCACTCCAGACAATCATCATGCGACTAACTGGCAAGTTCTACATAAGAAACCCTAAAACATTGCTTACGTTGAGCTATCCAAATCTTAACTCTAGCTGCTAAGTGCAAATACATCATGTATTTCATCTTTAGCTGTATTTAAAATAAAATTTTGAATTATTTCATAGAGCTACTTTTCTATAGCTCATTTACTATAGAAGGTTCTCAGCGTGTCTCTATTATCTATATTCTTTATTGCTTTCCTACACAATATATAAGTTTATCCGATGAACCAGATATCTGTCTGAAACTTAGCTGCTCTTAGGCTGAAAATTGACCTTCAGCATTTGTTTTCCTGCTTTAATGAAATGGCATACCACATTAGGTACTTCTTGGACTTTCTGGAGTTATGTTGGTCATGCTCTCTGTTCTTGGATCAGTTGGATTTTTTAGTGCTCTTGGAGTGAAGTCTACATTAATCATAATGGAAGTCATCCCTTTTCTTGTTTTGGCTGTAAGTTCCATTTCTTCTCTTTAAAATATATTCCGAGATTTTGGATATGTGACCTTTGTGTGGACGTGTTTATAGTACAGATGTTCACATCTTTTAAAATCTTGATTTCCTGTATAAGCCTTGGTCAAGACTGTATCGTGATGACTAAGCAATTTTTTTTTTTGAGTTCTAAGACATTCGGGTGAGTTAGTAAAACAATTTATGTACCTTAAAATCTTAAAATCTCTATTATGTTGGCACACGTGTTGCTCTAGTAGTGTGTTCAGTTTCACTTGAAAAGAGATCTGCCAATCTGTTATACTTTATTTTCTCTATTAATTTTATGCTTCCTTCATTGAAGTCATTTCTAAACTCTGCTTCAGGTTGGAGTTGATAATATGTGTATCCTGGTTCATGCTGTTAAGAGGCAACCACAGGATTTATCCTTGGACGACCGCGTAAGTAACGCACTAGTAGAAGTTGGACCATCTATTACTCTTGCCAGTATATCTGAGGTATTAGCGTTCACAGTTGGAACATTTATCCCTATGCCAGCTGTTCGTGTGTTCTCTATGTTTGCAGGTTCTTATTTCTTTCTCTCGAGTTTTCAAAATCATACAAGGATGTCCCTTAAATTATATTTATACGAAGTAGTTAGCTTCTTCAACTTAGCTTTTTTTCCCTGTTTTGTTTCCTGACAGCCCTTGCAGTTCTGCTGGATTTCCTTTTACAAGTTACTGCTTTTGTTGCACTCATAGTACTTGACTTTCGGAGGGCTGAAGATCACAGAATTGATTGTATTCCTTGCGTGAAGACCGCCTCCTTAGATGACACAAATTCCGGTAAATGAAAGTTTTTCACTCAAATAAAACACAAATCTTAGTTTTCTCATTACTGTGTACTTGAAATTTAAGCCAAGGGCTTTATGTCAGTAGCTAAATCTCTTATATTAATTCAAGTTTGTGCGCCTGCAGGTATTGGTAATAGAAAACGCGGTATGTTAGCTTATTATATGAAGGTATTTTAAACTTCCATTAGGATGAATACTTCTAATAATGAGACTAGTAACGGCTGCAACACTGCGTTGTGATGGTTTTTTTATCTACGACAACTGAAATATTAAATCGTAGCAGTCACAACTTTTTTGGTATTTTAATTTGCAGGAGGTCCATGCACGCATTCTTAGTTTATGGGCAGTAAAAGTACTAGTTGTTTCTGTTTTCATTGGTCTCGCATTGGCCAGTGTCGTAAGTCATTCCTGCTTATCTTGTAATTTTTATTTACACTATTTGTATGCTATCATCAACATTCAATCTACTAGTTTGATATATGAGAGATATACATCTAATTAGCTGGAATTTTGATGTTGCCAGACATTGTCCACCAGAATTGAACCTGGACTGGAGCAGCAAATTGTTCTTCCAAAGAACTCCTATCTCCAGGTCTAATTTTAAAATTCTTTTCTCGTGGAACTTGCTATAAGGTCTGTCCGTTTTCAAGTGTCTGATGTATATCCTTATTATATATCAGGGATATTTTCAAAACCTCTCAGACTTTCTCAGGATCGGGCCACCAGTGTATTTTGTAGTAAAGGATTTTAATTATAGGTATCATCTATTCTGGTCTCTGATTCTTCTGGTTTTGTATGGGTGTTTGGGCTACTTGTAATACTGCGTCATTCACCACAAGATGCTTAATAACCGGAAAATCCAATCAAAAAACACTCTAGAGCATTTAAGTTCTTTTCATTCAGAATTTTCATCTTCCTTCAGCTCAGAGTCAAGGCAAGCAAATCAATTATGCTCTATCAGCCATTGTGATGAAAATTCTCTTGTTAATGAGGTAAATCTCCATTACCTTGCCAAAGTGTTTTATTGCATTCACTTGCCATATCCTGTTCATTCATGTATCGGTTTTCCCATTGTGCTGTTTGCCGCTTAAGACTAGACTTAAGCATATTGCATAGTTTCACACATTTGAAATTATTTCTTTAACCTAACTAATTGCTAATGAATGGAGTTCATCTTTTGTGCAGATAATTAAAGCATCTCTTGTTCCAGAATCAAGCTACATAGCTAAACCAGCTGCTTCCTGGATTGATGATTATCTAGTGTGGGTTTCTCCTGAAGCTTTTGGCTGCTGCAGGAAGTTTGCAAATGGAAGTTACTGCCCACCTGATGACCAGGTCAATAGCTAGTACTGTTACAGAGATCATTAGTCAAGCAAAATGTGCATCCTATTAACAATATAATGCAAAAGTTTATTAGAATATATCTTCTATACTATTCTTTTCTCATATACCCGTGGTAATGGTTGTGGAAAATAACTTCCTCAAGCTATTGAAATCTTATGCAGCCTCCTTGCTGTGCACCAGATCAAGTTACATGTGGTGTTAGTGAATTGTGCAAAGACTGTACCACGGTACTTCCTTGTAATTCTTATTTCAGTTTTTTTTCTCTCTCGATAGTTCTATATGAATTTTTTTTTTTTTTGCTTGTTGACACTTCAAATTCTGGTGATATGCAGTGCTTTCTCCACTCAGAATTAATTAATGATCGTCCTACTACCGCGCAATTCAAAGTTAAGCTTCCTTGGTTCCTCGATGCTCTACCTTCTGCTGATTGTGCGAAAGGAGGACATGGTGCTTATACAAATAGTGTGGATCTGAAAGGTTGGATGACCGTAAATATTTTATCTTTGCTCGTAATTATTAAACATATTAAGGTCTTGCTTGACGGTTTGAGATTTTTATTCACTGAAATGTTTTTGGAATGCCGTTCACCCCTGATAGTTAAATTATTCAATCCCGTGTGGATTTGTTCTTGAAGTTTTCTATTTTCTAAAGTAAAATTTGTTCAAAAATGGTATCAACAACCAGCAGAACTATCCATCAGTTAAAATTGTCTCGAGTTCTTTGTCTTAAGCCGGAATTTTGAAAAAGGAAAGAAAATTACCAATTGTTGATCGACATCCGACAGTTTTACGTTTTCAGCGTTGTCTAACGCTATCTATGTCAGGTTATGAAAATGGAGTAATTCGAGCATCAGAGTTCCGAACTTACCACACTCCTCTCAACAAGCAAGTATGAAAATTCTCTCGTGTGATAAGTATGTTTGACCTTCAGCGCTTAATTAGAATCTCATAAAGTCTCATTGTATTGAAAAACTTGGCAGTCTGACTTTATCAATTCACTGAAAGCTGCTCGAGAATTTTCGTCCAGAGTTTCCAAGTCTTTACAGGTAACATCTTTTGTGCTTTAGTGTTTTCCAGCTCATTGAACTGTACTTCCTGCTTTTAATTTTTACTAATTGATACTACGTTCATTTATGATGGAACCAAAGTAAATTATTTAAATTTCTTTGGGATACAACTAAATTAAATAGGCTTGTAAAACCCCCGTGTTCCATGAAATAGCAGTTCGTCATCACGTATTTTTCATTAAATGACAGTTGGAAACAGCCTATTTGCTGTTATAGGGGGTAAATTACGTACCAACGCACATAGCCTCTTACGCTACTTGAGCTGATAATTCTTCTTTCAGAAGTGGGTAATAAGCCTGGGACTGGAGATGTATTCTGATATGTTTTGTGTAATTGGGTTCAATACTGAAGTTCTTCAATTACTTGTAGTCACAAATCAACTGTGTTACAAGTGCATTGATCTCGCAGGAGCATTGGGGTTTTTATTCAACTTTTTTTTTCTCTATGCAGATGGAAGTGTTTCCCTATTCAGTTTTTTACATGTTTTTTGAGCAATACCTGGATATTTGGAAAACAGCATTGATCAATCTTGCTATTGCTATCGGTTAGTAATGTGTTGTTTTTGCTCGCAAATATTTGTTTACATGAGCAACAATAATAATGTCCTACGCTCCTCCCTTGAAATGATTGAACTGATATTAATCTCTTGGTCATCTGATTTATTATAAAAAAGTCTGAAGCTTTATTGCACCTCATTTCAGTGATCGTAGGCCAAAATTCTTAAGGGAACCAAATGGTACATGGCCTTGGCACTGACTTGCGCCTTGCGGTATTGGCCTTGATTGGGATGATAAACTGATAATTCCCGACTGTGGTAGTATAACTGACACAATGACACTAAAAATGCGCTGTTTATCACAGGCTCACAAGTCACAACTTCTTTTTGTATCCCTTAGATCAGTCATGTAAGTCTAGTTTTGAATTTCGATTGTCTTTGTGGTTTTGGTGACCGCATGCTAAAGGTGTCAACTGTCAAGTGACCCAAATGGTGACATAGTCATTGGCAATGTTTGGAATATGTTGCTTGGTCACTGGTGATGTTTGTATGATGTTTTTTTTTTTTACTTTTTGGTGGTGCACTTGAATTGAAAGAGCGTTTAGTATTTTCTACGATGATGCCTCTGAAAGCTATAATAGTTGGAGCCATGTCCTTTACCCAAATCTGAATTTGTCTTTTCTCTGTCGTCTAAGAAAATAAGTATCTACTGTATGTCTGTATGGGCATTCAATTGGTATCTGTTTTTACGTGGGTGGCACTTCCGAAGCACCCTTTTGAGTGGTTTTAAAGATTTCCTGTAGGGTTTTGAGCTTTTTTGAAAGATGCGCAAAAGAAGTTGAAAGGTCAAAGGTGTGAAGGAACAAAGTCATCACTGTTAATTTGAGGTCATTAAAATGGGGGAGAAGTCCGACCTAGTAGACTATGTGCCAATTGAGGCAATTAACGTGGAAGGAGTCCAAAGCCCAAGCCAGCAATACGATTTTGCTTTTTTAAAATATCTTTACTTGAAAGATGATCAGGTTGTAGATTCAGCTCTTTCAGCCATTCAAGGTGGCATTGTGGCACTGTGTTTGTAGAAATGGCTACTACTTAAGTAGGTTCGAATGATGCTATAGTTTATAGCTTAATTATTTAGGAACATTGCTGATTATTTCTGTCTATGTCTGATTATTCTTGGTACATCTCTGAGAGACTAGGCGTTTCTCATATTATTAGTCTCGATTAAATACGTCTAGAATTAATTCTATCTAATTTATTTAAGCTCTCTGCTGACCTCTACTTTTTTTTCTCAGGGGCTGTGTTCGTTGTGTGCCTTGTTATTACGTGGAGGTTTGGATCTCTAGTGAAATTTATTAAATTTTCATGATGTTTTAATCTGGCATCCTACTAAAATCTTGACTGATTTGCACTGAGTTGATGCTGATTATTTCGCTCTCATTTTACTACAGCATATGGAGCTCATTGATTATCTTACTTGTGATAACCATGATAGTGCTGGATTTGTTGGTAAATTTTCTATCAGCATATCTATTCCTTTTGTTGTGGCCGTATATGAACTTCACGAGTACTTGGTCATGACTAACATTAATATGTACGCTCACTGTTTTCAAATTGTTATGTGATGATTAATTGCAGGGGGTCATGGCAATTCTTGGTATCCAGCTAAATGCAGTGTCTGTCGTTAACCTTGTTATGTCAGTTGGAATTGCTGTTGAATTCTGTGTACATATAACTCATGCTTTCATGGTTGGTATCGTTTTCATTGCAGTACATATGGTGGTTTCTTCATCCGTACTGTAAACTTTCTATTAATCTTATTCGACATTTCTGTGTTCAGGTGAGTGCTGGGAGTAGAGATCAACGCATGAAAGAGGCTTTGGGTACTATGGGGGCTTCTGTATTCAGGTTTGAATATTCTGTTCTTGATATTGCTCTCTTTTGTGTTTCAACGTTTTGGTCTAAAATAAAGTGTAGAAGTGTTGGTCGTGTGCTCGTGTCGTGTCAGACACTTAAAGTGTTGGACACGCGACCAAAGTGAGTGATGGAGTAACATAGATTTAATCTACATGTAAGAAAACAACTTTTGGACAAACCGCTATGGAAACATTATCAATCTTTTTGTGGGATGGAGAGAACAATATTCATCAAATAATATCTACGCTTCACAATTCATTATGTAGTTTTTAGATACTGACATAAGTTTCATCAATTTTAACTGAACAAATTTGTTGATCTTGTTCCCCTGTGTTTTGCAGTGGAATCACGCTAACGAAGTTAGTGGGTGTTATTGTTCTGGCCTTCTCCAGATCTCAAGTCTTTGTGGTATTTACTTCTGAATTGGTGTTTCTTCATGATAGAGAAATAGAGACCTTAGGTATGTGCTTCACTGATGGAAACAATTTATGCTTTTGCAGGTCTATTACTTCCAAATGTACCTGGCTCTAGTCCTCCTCGGATTTTTGCATGGTCTTATATTTTTACCTGTGAGTGACTCAATTTTGCCAAACTTGTGCCACCAGTAGCTCTTTCATGTCGTATCCTCGTTTTATGGTGTTTATCTGCTGTTAACTCTTGGAAAAGTAATAAAACATTACGCTAGTGTCTCAAAGACTCCCACTAATGGTGAGGCTAGGGGGTTGGATGTATGTAAACCATTGTCCAGTCAGCCGGGAAATATGAAAATGGCACAATGCATTTAAAAATTATTTGCACTCACACTATAGGTCAGCTTCAGGCCGTTTCATTGTTGTGCATCCATTCTTTCTTCAACGGGTTCACTGTCTCATGTGATCATGTCTGTCCTTAGTACATTTGCATACTGCTAAAATGATGCATCACTCGGTCGTAATCTTGAAGACTCATATAAACCAGTATAATTGCTTGTAAATGATATGAAGGTCCACCCCCATTAAAAAGGAAAACTCTCTAAGCCAAGTTCATTAAGACAGGCTTTCAATTCGCGGCAAATTTTAGTGGCACCCTTGGTTCTTGAATAACCATGGCAACCATATGCTTGCAGGTGGTATTAAGCTTATTTGGACCACCTTCACGGGTCATCTTGGAGAACAGAGATCCTCGGCCATCGACATCATCACAGTTCTAAACCAGATTTACAACTGACTTTTTTTCTTACATTATTTTAGGTGGATGAAAAAAAAAATAGTTTTGAGACCACAAACACTTGGTTATAGATTATACTTGAGTAAGCCTCAAAGAAGCTTCTTGTACAGTGTACATTAGTTTCGTAAATGGAGGACCAAGTTATACACATTCTATCGTTGTAAAGAGATACTGAGTTATACACATTTTCAGGGATGACGGAGGGATCCTTCTTGTTAAGAAGTGAATTCCTCGAGTAATTAGAGAGGTTTGGTGGGAAATTTTGCATAGTCTTCCGCTGTAAAATGAATGAGCTGTATTTGATCTTTAGAGGCATCAACCATTTCTGATCTGTAACCTGTATTTAGTTTTTGAGTGAATATCCCTGTTTTTTGGTCTTAAGGGCGAAGCCGCGAAGGTGACAAATCAAGGAGGTTGATGTTTCTCCTCTGTATAGTTTTTGATGAATAACCTGTGTTTTGGAAATAAGCTTTTGTGATTGTAGCCTTGTAGGCCAATAAAATGTGAACGCAATCATTTGTTTGCCTTTAAAATGTCCCTCACAAAGAATAAAAAAGACAAACAAATAATTAGGACAGAGAGTTTTAATTTTGTGAAACTCGGATTATTCACGAAATACCATAAGATTGTTAATGGAGTTCTTCAGTTCTATTGGGTTGCAATGTTGCATAGCAGCATAGTAGTCCACCAGCAATCTTTTTTCTTCTTCCGGACTTCCGGTTGCTCATAAAGTAATCCAATTCGTTGGAAATTCGACTTTTTGAGATGACCTGATTCAAACCATCCAAAATCGGCTCAACAAAATTTGAAAGTAAATGAACCAAAAATGACATTTACTACATTAAATGGATATTCATAGCAACCATGTCTGCCCTAACCCAAACCAAGATGATCCGTGGACTGATATTGACTCAACCAAATCAATAAACCGATAACGACGATCTAGCTTAGCAATTATCCAAATTTGTTCGAATCCACAACTTCTAAAATTGTACTACTATTAACAAATGAGTTTTGGAAAAGCACTTAACAATATGAAATTTATCAATTCAAATTTAAACGATAAGGTAAAATATATGTTGATAACCTGACACGATAATTACCTGACCACAGTAGATTATCACATGTGATGATTATAACCCGATATGAACCCAAACGTGATATTAACCAAAAGCAACGAAACTAATATAGCTCGACTCACTATAACCCGAGTAGAGATGTGATCAAATGTGTGTTTGGGACGGATATGGTTCGGATTCTCGTTGAAATTCTTACCCGCGAACAAGAAGGTTATCGGGTTTAGGATGAGTTACCGGGTTAAACCTTTGTAATTTTCCTAAAATATCACGTTTATACCTGCTTGTTTACGGATCAGATAGGCTTAATTCAATGGACGAGACAGCCTACGAACTGCTCAAACCCGAGTGACCCGAATACCCTCCCCTAAATTCATCACCACATATCATCCCAAATATTTTCGGCTCAACCACGAGGATAACTATTCTACTTCTAACTCATCCCTTACAGTTGGTCTTGTTTTAGAAGAGCTATTTTGGACTTGAACAATAAAACCAGATTTTATAACCATTATACAGTCAAACATGACCACTATTGAAAAACAAGTTAGTATAAGAGCAAGTCCAATGGTAAGCTAGTCGGAACTAGCTTACCTTTGCCACATCATAAGTTAAGCTACAACATTCATGAGTTTCCAAACTTCTACAATGGTTTAGCTTACTAATTAATTTTTTCACAACATAAAATTACTTATTAAATTTTATTTAGTAATTTCTTATTGGTTGTTTTTTGTGGGGTCCATTTAAGCTACTAGCTTAATGAAGCTAGTAGCTTAACCCAAGCAATACAATATGGCTATCTCCAATGGTTTAGTCACTAGCTTGCAATTTTAAGAAATTGCAAGCTAGTCCCTAAACTAAACCATTGGACTTGCTCTAAGCGGTAAGTCTGTAACACTTATTGTACCATTGTGACATTTAACTACGGAGTATAAAATTGTCAGATATGCTCGTCTGAAACAAGAATTTGCGCATCTCTATCCCCCAAAACCCGATCGATACGTGGCAAAATGGGCCCTAAAAAAATCAGGAAATCCATTATCCAACAGAAAACTACACCTGCCAAATGCCATCCCATAATTGGAGTTCCTAGATTATGCGACGTTAACTAAACTAAAGTCCACCTCAGATCCAAGATCCAATATCCACCAGAAATTTCCCAGATTCCTATATCCACCACTTATTAATATTTCATTCCAATTCTATTCATTTTACCATTATTTGTGCCTAGTGCAAGCTTAACACTAAATTCACAATTACCAAAGTGTACAAGTTTTACTATTATTACAGAAATGGCAGCACAAGCATTGGTCTCATCTTCTTTGAGTTCCTCAGTTGAAAGTGCTAGACAAATTCTCGGGGGGAAATCTGGTGTTTCTACTTCTTCTTCTAGGAAGACTTCCTTTGTTGTTAGGGCTTCTGCTACCCCTCCTGTTAAGGTAACATTACTTTACTACATTATAACAGTTTTAAGATTAAAACGGGTTAAATAACATAGCATGTTAATAATTGTTAAGGTAACATTAACCTTTTATAAGCATGCATGCTGCTATTATGATTGATATTGTGGTCGCGAAAGTTAGCTTAGCTCGTATACTGCTTGAATTATGATGGACTGATGGTTATGACCTGAGTTTGAAATTCGGTACTCCCTCTCCTCCACAATGATTTTTCCATTTACTTTTTCATGTTTTTCGACTATGTTTGGTTGAAAATATAATTTTTAACGGATTTTTTTTATGACAAGTATAAATGTATAATTATGCAAACATGTTACAAAATTTTATAAATTTTTAGTATATTGTTGGCGAAATTAGTTCCTAAACTTTGACCTTCAAAAAGTAAACGGAAAAATCATAGCAGAGGCTCGAGGCTCGAGGAGAGGGAGTAGTATTTATTTGAGTCGATCTAATTAGGGTGTTTTTTGGGGATTTGATTGCAGCAAGGAGCAAACAGGCCCTTGTGGTTTGCATCCAAACAAAGTCTATCTTACTTGGATGGCAGGTATTCATCATTTCTGGTTGTTTGCTTCATTCTTACGCTTTCTTTGCTCGTTCCTGAATCCTGCTACATGATATAAGTTGCCTTGGCTCACATCCGAAAAGTTAATCTATAGTGACTAATTCAAAGCAGAAATTGTAGTAAATCTGATCGGGAAGTGACTAATTTTGCGACAAGTAAGGCTTTTAGGCTTTTAGCTACGGACCATACATATTCCGTCGAAAATTCCGTCTCTATTTTTAACTAGCTACCGAAAATTGGCTTGCTACTGAAATATTTACAGCTAATTGGCTTTCACTTTGTAGTGTACTAGATGTATGTGACCTAAGTAACGAACAACTAGTCTTTTGTATTGGTTATTCTTCGTTAACTTATTGGCTAACCACATCGCGATTATAACTCAAAATGTTCTTAAAGTCATCAAATGATTACTAATTAGTGTATATAGTAGTGTACCCACGACCTTGAATATGACACGAAACTCAACTGAACCCTAAACTACTTGAATTTTTTTAACCTCAACTTATCCCTTACCTCTAGTGACATGATAACACATCAGCCACTTTGAATTGACCCTGGCCTGATTCTACTCGATTGCTTGCTCGAAATAATCCGCCCCAAATTGACCTAATATGTACACGGTCCAAATGACTAGTATTAAGGTCTAATTGTTGTTCAGGAAACATATCACAAACTAAGCCAGTATTAGAAGTCTTAACAAAATTACAAAATGCAAGAAGCCACTGCAAAACTTTGAGTAAATGCATCCTTGACTCGATATTAAGTTAATGGGACGGAAGGAAGTAGTTTAAAAAGTCTTACACTCGTAATATTTGCTTCGACAATTGCAGCCTACCAGGTGACTTTGGATTCGACCCACTAGGCCTATCAGACCCAGAAGGCACAGGAGGCTTCATTGAGCCAAAATGGTTAGCCTACGGTGAAATCATCAACGGACGTTTCGCTATGCTTGGTGCAGCAGGCGCCATAGCACCCGAAATCCTTGGAAAACTCGGTCTCATCCCAGCCGAAACCGCCCTGCCCTGGTTCCAAACAGGGGTCATCCCACCAGCAGGCACATACAACTATTGGGCTGACAATTACACCCTATTTGTCCTAGAAATGGCCTTAATGGGCTTTGCCGAGCACCGAAGATTCCAAGATTGGTACAAGCCAGGATCCATGGGAAAACAATACTTCTTGGGGTTAGAAAAGGGACTCGCCGGGTCGGGTGAACCCGCGTACCCCGGCGGTCCGTTTTTCAACCCATTGGGCTTTGGTAAAGATGAGAAGTCCATGAAGGAACTTAAACTTAAGGAAGTGAAAAATGGAAGGTTGGCTATGTTGGCTATATTGGGCTACTTTATACAAGGCCTTGTTACTGGTGTGGGCCCATACCAAAACTTGCTTGACCATTTGGCTGACCCAGTCAACAACAATGTGTTGACCAGTCTCAAGTTCCATTAAGTTGTTAAATTCTTGGTACTTTTGTAAGGATGGATGATCACTTGTGTTTTATGTGTATTAAAATGAATTCTATCTTCTCCCTATGTGCAAATATATGTAGACTATAAGCTGCAAAATATTTGTAGCAAATGACATGTTGATGTTCATATTCGTGTTCGGGTTCATATCACGTATTCACGTGTAGCATTGTAGTCGTCTGCTATAATCATCTATTAGCTCATTGTTCTTAGAACAGAATCCCACTTTAGATCGATAATGGTGTGAGGTCTGAATTGTTACGATTGAATCATACAAAATTTTCACATACAAGTGAAAAACGTAATTTATAGTACACGAGTATTTAGACCCGACAAACAGATTATGTCGTGTAGTATTCGTGTTAATATTAAACGGGTCACTACTACCCTAACCCTAACCCGACCCAATTACATAAACGAGCCATTTGTCTCAACCCTAATCGAACCCATTTAATTTTTTTATAACCGAACCCGACCTGTTTAACCCATTTAACTTTAAGCAAGTCATTTTTAACCCACATAACCCGTTTAACCCAATAAACTAATATAATAAACAACGCTTGATAACCCTATTATCGCAAAAATGATGAACGAAAATGTTAATTTTTAAGTTGTTTTGTTGAATTATTGACTCGCCTAATATATTGTGATAATTTTAAATAAATGGGTTATTCGTGTTGGGTTC
>JAYMSF010000219.1:0-18648 GCA_036897335.1 Silene vulgaris | reverse complement strand
CCACATCGAAAAATAAACATTAAAAAAAAAAAAAAATTAAAAAGGTTTGACCAACATATTTTAATTAGAAAAATATTTTAAAGTGCTTGGTCATTAACAATAAAATTAATAGATTGTAATTTTCTTTGCAAATGAAGTAATTTTAAAAATATGTCAACCAATATGATTGGAGAAGCAGCGTGTTGTAGAACATAAATGATACTGCTTATTACGGATTTAAATGAACTTCGCCCTATGTTTAACCGATATATTTTGGGATGAAGTTAGATAGTTAATGATTCTAACTTCCTAGAATCACACACCCACTTTTCCCCGACTTCAAACTTAGTTTTACGTACAAACTTGACACGAAACAAAACAAAACAAAACAACTAAGAGGAGTTATGGAGTTCATTCTAATCCCTTTCCTCCAAAGTCTCATAAATCAAACCATCCTTTAGTTTTTGGATTAAATCAATTACTATTTGTCCTAATTCCTACTAGAAGTAACACCAAAATACCTAACAAGTTGCACTACTTAGTTGCGTAGCTAATGAAACTCTTGGACATGCTTTTCTCAAGTGGATGGATGACCTCAAAACCAACTATCTACGCCTGAGACCTCTACACGCATCACACACCTTAACTTTTAATTGCAGAACCAACCATGATTGCATTCAAACCTCATTAGCTTAACCATCACAACAAACTCAACTTTAACTTTTCGGGCTATAAATACTTTCTCAAAAATTAGGAATATTAACTCCATACCTCAACTGAACTAGAGTACCAGAAATAATGAGGTTATCTCTACTTCTTTTGTATGTCATTTGGCTCGACTCCGAAGTGAGTAGAGTTCTAGGTGATGTGGGAACAGCTGCTCTTTATCACCCGCCTTACCTTCGTAAGTACACATACACTGCTACAAAACCATTTTTTTTTTTTTTGAGGCACTCGGTTCATCCTATAGATATGTACTCGTCTGATTTAAATGGTCAGACGATGTTGACTTTTACCAATATTTTCTCATAATTTACGTTAGTTACAAACTTACCCGTGATAAATTTTACTCTTAAAATCATTAGATATAAATGTCAATTCTCATAGGATAAATGTCAATAGACCTAAAAGTGAAGAGTTGAAGTAACATACTGTAGTTAATATGTAGCATAGAGAATGAACACATTCTCTTTTCGTAACTACCAGAAAATTGAAAGAAAAACTAACAATTTACTTTTTTTCGGGGTTCCAAATGAAGCTACAAGATGTAACGGCTACAGCGAAGAACAGCTCCCAGAGAACGGATTCTTTGCATCAGTAGGTGAAGGGTTGTGGAATGATGGAGCAGCATGTGGAAGGCAATACCAGGTGCGCTGCATAAGTGGTCCACATCGGCCATGCCGGAATGGTAACATAGTTGCAACAGTTGTTGATTTCTGCAGAAATACTCCATGTCCTGCAACACTGGTTTTTAATGATAAAGCTTTCAGTGCCATCTCAAAGTCATCCAAAGCAGTAATAAATATTGAATTTGCACAGTAAGTAAATGATATGTCCATCTCTTCTATTCTTCAGCATAACATGCCTAGGTTACTAGGGCAGACTTAAAACCTAAAACATGCAACATAGTTTCAAGTAGGAGGGAAAACCCTATGCTAATTACTAATTAGACTCATTTAGAAGATCCGGCATGGGTATGCGTCCCAAATGTTAGTCGGGCTATTTTATGAAAAATCCATGTGCTTTGGCTTTAAATAAAAATAAAGTAACCCATGTAGTGTCCGACACTAGTTGTGAGGTAATATGAAGAGTCAGAGTAACATAAGGACAAAGTAAAGACTCCCGATCATGGATTCAGCTTCTAATGACAAAATGCAAAGCATGACGCAATCTGCTGAATACATGATTATTCAACAAAATTGTCACTGAATCTAACAAAATTGTTTTCAAATTTACCAGCCATTACAAATGCAATCGTACATTTTTCTTGTATAGCAATAGCAGCTAACAACTCTTATCCAACCTAGCTAATATAAATCATGTTTCAGGATTTGAGATAAAAGCAGCGCCTCCAGATGCCAGGACAAGAACAAACTAAATTCTGCTCTTAATGCTGTTGAAGTAAAGTGAAGAAGGAAATTACCTTATCAATCTGGTTCCTGCTCCATACCCAGTTCAACAGAATTCCGCCTGTTTAAGATGCTCGCTTCCAACTTCCAATTCTTTCCATGATTCTATCCTCCTCCTTGTAATGATATTAGATACATAGAAGCATGAAGTAGAAAGTTTAATCATACATAGTAAGCATAAAAGCAGCACCTGAACATTCTTTTTCCCTCACCCCTGGCGCATTTTAAAACACAAAAGACCAGACCAACATAGGTTACTCACTGAAGCAACTTAAAGGTATCAAAAGTCAAAACACTTAAAAAAGGTTTAACTTGAAAGATAAATTCATACTTTTACAGTAAAAATGAGAGCAACAACAACAACGGAGCCTTAATCCCAAAATGATTTGGGGTCGGCTGACATGAATCATCCTTTAGAACCGTCATGCGTGAACGCACACACAATTTATAAGTCATTATTATTGACAATAGTTACAACAGCTGATACAAAATTTATTGAATGAATGATTATAACCATATAATTTCATTGATCAATCTGACATAAGACTTAGCCAAACACGAGTACTCTAAGAAAGACATGCTAAACCAGAGTAGAGGTTCAGGCTATATTTCAGACTGCAAATTTCTTGAACCATCATTCTCGATATAAATCCGCTCGCACTGGAAAGAAGGATGAAGATGACGAACTCCATCCAAGTACAAAGGTGTCTGCATTTCAATCAACCGGGAGGCCTGCATTGAAGCCCTGAAGATTAGTTAGGGGCTCTCAGAAGAGGTCATTGCTTTGGTGTTTCAGATAAAATAGATGCAGTATGATCAAGATGCACATAAATATATAAATGATTTTCACTCTGTTAGACATACTCCCTAACATCCAATGGTATTGGTTAGGAATCCATACTTAATCCTTACCAATCCGATGGTTTTTCTAAAAGAAAAAAGGAGGTTGTATGACAAAAGTAGACGCATAGACGAGTAAATGCAGCATTTCGTAGTATGATTTTAAGCCTTCTCGCAAACATCTCTAATCACTCTAAATATTTCAAAATAATAAATACTTTTCGCTTTCTAGAGGTGTCCTAATAATTTTGAATCTAGCATCGGGCCAAGTGTTTCAATACTTGGGAGTCTTGGCGAGTTCAACACTTGACTATGTACCCATATCCGAGCATAGTACCTATATCCTAGTTTGAGTAATATAGAAGGATGTTGTGTCATACACTTCCATTCTCTCATTTCCTAAAGAACTGTGTCGCAACCTAGTACGCTGTACGCTGCATAAGAAAGTTAGGAACCTTGTTGGGTTGCAAAGATGACAATCGGAAAATTGGTCAGAGGAAGGCTAGCCTTCGTAAGTCATAACAAGCTGCATTGTGGATTACATTGAATAGTAATAAACCTATCAGACATGCAGCTGCCGAGAAAAGGGGGAGGGGGGAAGATTGATTGATGTCTTGGTGTTTGTTTTATCCTATTCATATATCTTCAGTACTCAGATATGACGCACCCTTTCCAGCCATGCTGTATTGCTGTCTACTATAAATGAGCAAATGACACACATGACCCTATAGTTATGGACAGGGTTACCGGATTCGCTAGGATACCCTACGAATCACGAACTGTTAAGAGCGAATTTTCCTTTAACTTACTGAAAATACATATAACACACATTCTACAAGAGCGGATCGCGAATACGTAAGGGCGTATTCATAGCGAATGTGGTAATCATGGTTATGGACCTTGTACCCTAATGTCATGACCTAGACTTAAAGACATTGTACGGGAACCATTGAGAGCTGAGACACTGGGGTAATGTCGTCATTATACGGGAGCCATTGAGAGTTGAGACACTATGGTAATGTTGTTGACTTGTTGTTGTTGTTGTTGTTGCTGTATGTTGTTCGGGGGGCATTGGGAGTTGAGACACTGGAGTAATGTTGTTGTATCATAACAAAAATAAAAAATAGTATCAAACTGCCGCTAAATTTCTACGACAGACCGGAGCAATATGTCTGTAAAGTTGTTTCTAGCCCTTTCCGCCATGGTTCAAAATCTCGGCTGAGATGTATCGTATCGGCCGAGCCGTATCGGTTTTTCACTCTAGAATTACCGTGATTCATCCACAATGGCCGATTATACTGATACCGCGCCTATGATCAATACCGAGATTTTGAACCATGGTTCCGACCATCTGTCGCACGGTCAACTTTCCAAAGTTGTGTTAACTAAAGTTTACGAATTGGAGAAAGTCACCAAGTTCTTTCACAGTTCCACCTCATAAATTCAATTTCCTGGCATGGCCAAGTGATCAGCTCATCAGCATTCATCACTGTCTGGCCTCAATTTGGCGTCAGTTTAAAGTGGAGAAAAGATTGGCTCTAGAGCTAGATTAGAGAAGAAGAAAATGAAGAACATGAACGAAAAATTAGGCGTTTTCAGCTCTAGTTTCTGAAGAGCTTCTCCCAAATAAGTCAGGTAATGGCAATAAATAAGGCAGCTTGCTCTGACACAGACTCCACTATTTACTGTCTATGGAGCGTATGAATATCATTGAATGTATAAGTGTCCAGAAAAGGAGATGATCACTTACAGCTCGTCGAAATGCAAACATCTCTTCTTCTGCAGTTAATAAAGATATGATACCACTTGAGGAATCATTGGAGGTCACACTACCCTCTGCTAACACATCCCTTCGTAGCTTTGAACCTTCCATCTCTGTTTCAAACTGAAAGCTGGATGACAACACCAAATACACTAAGTAAATCTGTTTACAATCATGTTGATGCAATACGAGAAGATATTATCTTTAAAAAAAAAACATAAATAACAGGGAATGAAAAAAAAAATTCTCTCAGCATTATTGTATAAGATCCAGGAAGCAGCCTCAAAGATGTATAATAACAGACAGAAAAACTTCAGAAACCAACATTCAAAACATGCATATAAGCCATGTGTTAAAATGTAACAAATATAAATATAAATAAAAACTAAAATTCCTAGAGAGCAGTGAAGACGGAAGTCGAGGAAAGAACTTGCCTTTCCAAATCAAATAGAGTCCCTTCTTCCGTTCCTTGGAAAAGGTCGTCTATTGAGCAAGCAGCAGAACAAAATAGGCGACAATGACGATTGTATAACTCATCTATCAGAGTAATAAATCTACGTGCCTGATGCCACAAAAACACGTGAATTTTTTATAAAAACTGAATCAGGTTACATCTCACAAACTACTAACAGATGAGAAGAACAATGTATCAAATAAATGAACCCTGTATTTTAATAGGCAATGTTAGGTTACAATTACTTTCAAATGTATTCCACACAACAACTGCCAGCATTCATGTTCTCATCGTTCACTTATTGTATATCCTCCAATGTATTTATGAGAAAAAGCAGCCATATCTAACTTTGTTAAGAGATGAAATATTAAATATATCCATGATCATAAAGAAAAAAAAAAAAAGATTAAGCAACATTAATTAGAGATTATGTTCAAGGCCTTTGCCCATGTATGCTGATTGCTGAACATTAACTTTGTCCTGCCATAGTCCTATTTAACCGCTTTCAGTTTGTTTTTTTCCCCCTTTAATTTGATCATACGGTGAGAACGTTACTCATTTTGTTTCAATATATGTCATGTGAATTTTAGCTATAGAGGGGTGGCTCATGAGAAGTTCTAATCACTTCTTTTGGCAGCCTTATAGTCAAGAGGGATACCTTGTCACGGATACGCATGCTCATTACAGGGATATGAGAAAGAAAAACGGTGTGGAAATTGTTAGCTATTGCGATATAATCAGCTGCACCAACCTAACAGCATAAAGAAAAATGTCAAAAAGCATTCATCTAATGATAGATATGGATAGATAGATACTGAACAAGCCAATTTGGGAATAAAACGATTGAAGGCTTCACTGGGATATTTATGAAGAGCACCAAGTATGGCAGAAGCCTGAGTAAGCTATGATTAACACTACATATCGGCGTACTTTACAGCAGAAAGCTCTAAGATTTTATTTCTAAAAATAACGAAGGATTATGAAGAAAGAACTAACAAAAGAACAAGTACCATAGGAAGCTAAACCACATAAATTAAAATTAGTTCTCATTTGGGAAATGTCTTGAGGACCATGTCCCCCATAATCAATACTCCATAGTGAACTTTATGATTTACTTACCTTTATAATTCCAATTCCAAGCGTAAACTATGGATATTGGTCTCAGGAGTCAGGATTTCTATAAGAAAGAATATACTCCCTCCAAGTTTTTTTTATCTTCCCTTTTCTCTAATATATGTGAGGAGTATTTTTTTGAAAGGGGATGATAAAAAAAAACTTGGAGGGAGTATCATTTTTGCTTAAAAGGTTCTGAGCACATCATAATCTTCTTTACTGCTACGGGCGCTATACTCTTGAGCGGAAAAGAAACCATTTCCCTTTATAAACTGATATAGAAGTCTTTGGTGAGATTACTGGAGGTCTGCTTTTTTTTTTTATATATGAATGCATGATATTAATTAAAAGACCCACCAAGGGAGTGATGGACATGTACAAGAAGACACCACAGGTACACCTGTTAAACCTGTTAAAAAATCTAGGGGTTACGCTCATACACATACAGAAGGAGACCATAAAGATAAAGCTTGCAATCTACCCCAATGAATCATTGCAAATCAATGGTAGCGGAGACATAAGGCTTAAGTTTCAATAACTTTCCAACATCCTCAATTGACCTGACCCTAGAGGCCTCACCAACAGAGTCATCCTCAAAAGCTGCTAAGGTCACCCTACTAAGGTTCTTTCGTCACCACCACTAATCCCACTAAAATGAAACATCGGCTTACTAAACTCTGCATAATGCATCTGATGCTTAGAAACAAGAGGAATCTCTCTTCGTTTCAACCAATTCCAAACTGGATTCCATATTTACTTGAGCATCAAAAATCGACCATACCGAATTGGCCCAATACCAAAGGCTATCATAAGAGAGTCAACAACAACAACAACAACATCAGAGCCTTAATCCCAAAATGATTTGGGGTCGGCTGACATGAATCATCCTTTGGAATCGCCATAAGAGAGTGCATGTAGAAATTTGACAAAGAGAGCAGGGGTTTGGGATTGAGTGTATATACATAAGGAGGTCAAAGGTTGATTGTAGAAAATTGGTGACTAAACATCTCTTTTAAAGAGATTGAGTTAAGATATCGACCTAAGGAGGTTTAAGCAAGCATTCTGTGATATTCATAATCAGGTAATAACATGCCTCTGCATTATATTATATACAAAAACAAGCATAAAATAAAGATTATCCTTGGCTGTGAAAATAAATGATTTCAGACATAAAACCTAGTGAAAACAAAGGACAAAAAAACACTTTACCGCTCGACCGCAGAGGTAATCAAACGAAAACCGTGCCACCCCATTGCAACTTTCAGGAACTTCTATTGTCCTGTGTGAAAATCCATCATTAGGTAGGAATTTCACAATATGAGTTAATACAGTTTACAACAAACTGGAAGAAACAGACAGTACCTTCCAAACATAACCGGAAGGGTCATAGTTGTCACAACTCCTCCAGACTGACTGGTGACCTCACTCCACATCTTGTCAAATTTTTGTACAGCATCACTATCTAAAGGATGAAAGAAATGAACCTGCCCGTGAAAGAGATTTCCCATGTTGGAAAGAATCAATCAACCATAGCAATAATGCAAGCAAGCTATAAAATGTCCGTGCACCACAAGGTAATCCACAAAATTCCGCCAGAGGGAGTAGTATCATTGGTGGGGATGCATCTCACCTGGTTCACAGACCTCTGAGCAATAAGCCGGCGATAGTCAATCTCACTTCCAATAGGAACAATTTCGCAGTGATCTTCAAGTTTCTCAACTAACTGTAAGAAAATCTCTTTCTGCATTCCATCCTACATATATGACATTTTTTTGGCCCAAGAGTCAGTTAGAAACTAACAGAATAAATGATTATGTTGATCCAGAATGACCACTCACCACTCCTTATATCATTAATGACCAATGAAAAGCCACCTGAATATTGAAACAGTCATATAAACATCCTAGACCCAAAGAAATGATTCAAATCCATTTTTACTGTCACAAGGTTCCAATCGAGAAGGGAATCAGTCCACTAGTGAAGCGTCTAGCAGTTGTGCATAACAAGAGGCCATAAAGGGAGCAATATAACAAGAAAATTCAGGCACGACCTAATACTTCGTGTTAGTATATAAAACCCACATGTGAGTGTCCCACATTGGTTTGAAAAGAGAGATTGTAGCACTTTGGGCACTTTCTAACCAAGGAGGCCACTCCTATTGCCAATTCGTTTTAGAAATGGAACCTCCCTTGTGTTTGTCGTGTAGTCCGTCTCTCCTCCGTTCGGGTAAGGCCGAGACCCATTTCCATGTTCTAACATGGTTTCAAAGCCCAAGGTTTCGAATTTAAACTGGACGCAAATTATGCCACCAGTGGAGGGCCTCTTTGAGGATTCGATAATTCCCACTCCGGTGCGCTCCCATGGTTTTGCACTGAGTTTCGAAGGGATCTCACATGAGAAGGGGGTGTGTTAGAATATAAAACCCACGTGTGAGTGTCCCACATTGTTTGGAGAAGAGAGATTGTACCACTTAATAAGCAAGGGGGCTACTACTCCTATTGCCAATTGATTTTAAAATGGACCCTCCCTTGTGTTTGTCAAGTAGTCTGTCTCTCCTCCATTCCGGTAAGGCCCAGGCCAATTTTCCCATTTGCACGTTCTAACACTTCAAATGAAATCTGTGTCCTTGACGGAGGATTGACCAACAAGGCAACAGCGCAATTATCCCATCCAAAAATGAAAATTGTAGAACTGGCATACATAAATGGACATGGACATATTGACATGTTGTGAACGACTGATAAGGACCTTCACCCCTGACCCCCTACCGAAAAAGAAAGAAAGAAGGCACAAGCTCTCACATAATACACAATTATAAGTTCATGTTGCAACTACTGTAACTAGAATGGTACCTGATTCAAGTCTGTTGGAGCTCGATTACTTGTGGCTACAAGCACTGTTCCAGTGCTTAGCAATCTGCTGACAATTCCAGACAATGCCACAATAGCAAATACATCAACAGTCTGGTAGAAAGCAAAAGGATGACAATATTAAGATGATTTGCCTGATCAACTGTGTTACAAAATAATTCCTAGTAGTAAACTATAAACAATGCCATTCCGTTAGTGGATGCTTCATACATCAAAATTTCAGGCTTTGGTAAACCACCTAAGCAAGCTAAAAAACAAAGAATAATCTCAATTAGATGACAATGTCCATGACTTATAGGAAGTAACGTCCAATGTCTTTTGTGCTTAAACAAGTCTCAGAGTCCAAATGGGATAATTCACTGCTCATCACTTCAAGGGTTATGTCACGTTCTTGTCCACAAGTCAACACATGTTAGGCAAAGTTCCCAATCCCCATCATATTACACATGCTAAAGCCCAATAAACACCCATGGGCCATGACAGATCCTCTCAGAAATAATTTACATAGACGACCATATTACTACATTGCAGGACCTCGACACATTAACTCCTCCAGGAATTTCTCTCGTTAAAATACAAGGCACCGGTCACTTCAGAGTAAAAGGCTCAAAGCAATCTCAATAGATATTCATGCCCAAAAAAAAAACTATTTGAATATGCAAAATTGATCGACTTAATCCTACACACATCAGTTTATTATATTAATTGCTCTCTATCACATAGAATGTTCTGTACATTTTTTATGTTACTTGGCTATGATTCAATTTCAACATTGATAAAATAGAAAGGAAAACACTGACTTATATAAAGCCAATAATGTATTAGCTCATGTTCAGTCCTGTATGGCTTAAAATGTCTAGCAACAGCAATCTACAAGAATGTAGCTGGCATTATTTAATTGAGAGAGATACACAAGATAGAGAGGGGTATACAAATATCTAGCAAGGTACATGAAAGTATGAAACTAACCTGTATCTCGTCAAAACAAAGAACGCTGGCTCCTCTTTCCCCATTCTGCCGATCTACCAAAAACTTGTCTGCCACAGCAGGAAGAATGTTTTTCACCTGTACTTCTTGCTTATATTGCTCTTCAGCAGCTAACCATTCTTTGACTTTATTGTCAAAAGGCAGGTTCTTAATCCAACCAGATATACTTGTTTGCAAGGATTTTTCCTCCACCTGATTCTTCCATAATTTATGCATATGTTCATGAATCTCGAGCATAGCCTGCCCAGTGAATGATCATGAAATGCATATCAGGCCCTTAAGTAATTGGTTAAACGTATCAGGGTTTCTCAGCTTTTCCATTTTCTACTCTCTTCTTCCAATTCCATTGCACTAAGTATGATTCGTTTAATTCCCTTTGTCGTTCTTTTTTCTTCATATGACATTTATTACCTCATGAAAGTGAAACCTTCGCCGGTACTTAACAAGTCCTTCAGTAGCACTATAGAACATGTCCATAAGCATAGTTTTTCCTACAAGCACAATCAAGAAAGCAATTAAGATATCCTCTGTTGAAAGCAACAAAAACTCAGGGATGCCATCACTCATTTGTTGAAAATATTAATCTAGAAACTTATTGTATAATTAAGTAAAGTTTACAAAGAAAAGTAAAAGTACTCTAAAATAATCTAGAACTAATTAAGAGCATCTAACATTAAGATTAAGCTAGAAAAGTAGCGCATCCAAGATCCAACTATTAAGTTACATCGAAAACATTCTCATATACTACTATAATCACTTCAGTCTCCCCCATAATATTGTAATATACTCCGTAAAAACGTAAAGGTATAAATAAAATCATCCATGCTGAGAATATCGGGCTCACTACATTTTGTTGACAAAATTCCAACATCATTGGGGGTCAAGAAGGAAATAATCACTCTCCCACCAAATGCAATGATTTATGTAAACAAAGTGAAATGAACTTCCAAACAAAGCAGAAGGAATAACCTTCAAAACAAGAAAAAAAACGCTGGTCTAAGAATATGCAGAAAATAACAGTTTACCACTTCCAACATTTCCATAGAAGTATAATCCTTTAGGAGCCACAGGAGCAGTTGGCCGGGGGCCAACCATTGAATCTAGCTTCCTCTCCCGGTTAAGATATGATACCCATTTTCCAACTCCGGGTTCAACTCCCTGAGTCATCTTCCTGAAACAAGACCATAATTGCACTCATTAAAGCACCATAGGCTGCTACACTACAAATTATTAAAACGAAAGGAAAAATTACAAATCAAGGCCCTCGGCCTCAGGTTAACTATTAAATTCGCATGTGGGCCAGGGTTGTGCCCATCGAGGAGGAGATTATCCACTTCATAAGTTCAAGGAGGTTCCATCCCAAAACCAATTGGTAATGGGCAGAGTAGCTCCTTCGTTTCTCCATCGACAAGAAAAAACAAAGCTGGATTGATAAACACGAATAGCCATTGGGAAGAATAGATTGAAAATCATAACTTTCCATTATGAGTAACAATCCAAACCTAAAATTGCCGACAAACTAGGTATCTTTTCTTAATTCAGTGCTCGTACTCATATTATTTTTCACATTTCTACCTTACGGAAGTAAATGTGTCATAATTATTACGGAGTACATATTTCAAACAAATCATTTTGTGGGAGTTACGTTACCCCTATCTTCTACAGCTTTGAAGAAATAGAGTAATTCAGGTATCATGTTTTTAAGAATAGGGCTTAAACATGAACACATTTTCTGCAGGATGAAAAGCAGGTTAGATTACGAATTTTCTGCAGGATGAGGGAGGGAGAAAACTGAAAACCGAAGGACCTCACCAAAATTGATTGTACTTATCTAATTAACTCCGGCTCCAAAATGGGAATATGCATATACATCACACACTTCCTCCTCTACCACTCCCAACAACAATAGGAGAGAAACAGACAAAAGGTTAGATTAAAATTTTCAGTTGAATACATTATCACAACTAGATACAACAAGCATTTTGAGTTTTTTTTCCCCAGTACAGCCTAAAAAATAAAGGATATGTTCATTCAATTATGGACCTATCAATTCAATGATTAGGGAAACTGCAGGAGAAATAATTTAAAAAAGAAAATCGAACCGAGATACCCAGCTATCAACTAGCTTTTTTGGCTTCTTCTTAATAGATGACCACGTGTCATTCTGTTGTATGTGCTCTGCTTCTTGCATTAATATGCCGCGGTGCTCATCCTCCCTCTTCTTCTCCCAGTTAGCTAATTTTTCCTGTTATTGTAAGTTCGACAAGGGTGCAAACAATGTCATCCACGCCATAATAATTCATCAAAGACAGTATTTCATGGTGCACTAAGAAATGTCGTACATGATAATCTTCCATGTCTTTCTCATATTGTTCCAGCCTTGCAAGAAGATTTTCCAACTCTGAGGCTACTCTTTCCTGGTATGTATCATGTTGCAACTTCCCTTGTTCAACAAGATTCTTATACTGTACATATGGTCCTGTATAAAATATCTCTTAGTATTTCGAATGCACATTGACTTTCATGCTCAGAAATAATAGTCTAGACTAGATGAAAAACATCAAGAACGTTGCATTACAAAGTGGCAGGACCAGATACAGTGACGGTTCTAATGGGGTTTCATTTGCAACCAAGTGAAGTTGGAAGGTGAAATTCCATCCCAGCCTACTCAAGGCCAATTATAACATGCTCTATTAACAAATTATTAAGAATTGTGTATTCCGCATATCTGTGGAAAATCCTCCTAAACTAACGCACCAACCCTTTCTCGTTTCTAAAGAATGTAAGATCACAATATCCCATATCTAGATCCTCAAAAACACGGTCTATCGCCTTATCCCTCGCTTGCAATTGTTCCAAATTAGTGACTCGGTAAACACCAACGTCTACGCAATCATGGGTTGAGGCCTTGAGGGCTAGAAGCCAATAGCCACAGGCCCTTCATCAGCCTAGCTAAAGACTGTAGGATCATACTCGTTGATTAGCAAGTAGTAATGGATTACTAACAATGACATCGATTATGACTCAGCAATAAGTATTAAGAATAACTAAATAGCTGGGCCTCAACCTTTACCTTAAGGTTTTGGTTGAGATGGTTCATCTATCATGGTATCAGAGCCACCACTGAGACCAAAGGTCATGGGTTCAAATCCTAGCAACCTCAAAACTCCTCAAAAACTCACGAAGTGGAATTTTCAGCACACAGTACGGGGGAGCCTATGCACTACTAACCACTCGTCCACTCTTCAAGCCCGGGGGCATTTAAGTGAGGGAGCGTATTAAGAATAACCTAGATTGGCATGAAAACTTCTTGGCATTTTCCATCTTTCTAAACTTTTACGAAGTTGATTAAAATACTTGGAATCAAACCAAAGCAGCCAAGGGATAATTAATTAGGCAACCTCTAGGCCTTCTTCATCAATTTTTGTACAATTAATTAAAATAAACATAAATTCAATCAAATTATGAGAAATTCATGAACGCAAATATGAATCAACATGATCAAGTACAACAAACATGTATTACGAATTACGATTAGTAGTTTAAAACAACAAATGAATAGTGAAAATTGACGATAAACGATGCGATTAAATGCATAATATTGCGTACCTTGAGGGACAGAGTAATGGCGGATGAAATTAGGGTTAGAACGGAGAATTAGGCGAGAATTATTGTATGAAAATTGAACAATTCGCCTCAGCATTTTGATTATTGTGATTAAATTAAACAAATAACAATTGTTCTCTTATCTGGTATACAGAATATGGAATTTGGGAAGAAGATGAAGGAGAGAAATGGCGGAAGAATTGCAGTAGCGTCGACGTGGCTGTACTGTGTTATTACACGTGGAATGTATTTGGTGGTTACGACAAATTGATGACTTGCCTTTATTTATGCCGTTAGATGATTACAAAGGAATACCAAATATGGCGGGTACTTTTCTTCTCCAAACTTTAGGTGATAGACTCTCTCATATATGCTCACATGGCAATTCATCTTGTGTTGGACAAGTGAAAAAGGAAACTTTTCGAGAAGACTTTTGACGAGTAATATTTATATACATTTATGTGTTTTTTTTTTAAATGTCGATAATTTCGTCTTTTGGTGTTTTAAGGCAGATTGGATGCATTCGTAGAGCAAATGATTAAGATGGAGCACCGCGGAGTCGGCTAGACGAAATACAAGAAGAATGACACGAGAATTATGAAAAACGAGAGAGGAAAATAACAAAAGAAGCTACTGAAGCAGAAGATGCTCGATCGAGCAATGCAAAACTCGATCGAGTTGTGGTTACTTGGATACTCGATCGATTGCCCCAATACTCGATCAAGTGTTCTGTTATTTCCTAATTTCAACGAAACTTCTTTAAGTCGGTTTATGTTTAGTATAAATATGAAGTTCGTGCCCTATTCTTATTATACGCTTTATTTACATCAAAAACTCTAGAAAACTCTTAGAATTAGTTTGGTTACTATTATTTCGGATCTAAGCACTCTTTATTTACGGTATTTGTTAATCTTTTCTCGTTAATTATTAATTCAAGTTCTAGTTTCATAATTGATTCTTGTTCATCTTTCACATGCTTTTAATTATTTTTTTCCTTCGTCTTATTGTTGATATTATTAATAGGGTGACCCTAAATACACTCACAAAATGTACTGGGACACTCCATTTATAACTAATGGACGAAAATACCCTTTATTCTATCACTTGAGAGGTTGGAAATTAAAGCGCAAATCAATCATATGAAACATAAAGAGAGTGTCCCAGGAGATTTTGTGAGTGTATTTAGGGCTACCCTTAAAAATGGTAAATAAAAAGGTGTCAGAAACTATTTTCGACCCGTATTCTGAACCATCCTAAACCCACCCGACCAATTTGATAGATCAAATAACCAATATGGAAGAAGCGAAACTGTTGCTGAAACTATAAGCTACACACAACCTCCTTCGCCAAATATTGGGCTTTTATACTAAACATAAATGGCATAGTTTTGCTGTTGTTTAACTCTGACTAGTTCGCTACCTGCACATAATGTACTCCAGTTATTTTCGTAGGGGTACTCATCAACTCAACAATGGAACTTCCATCAGATTTCTTGAAATCAGGGAATCTAGCAGAGATATTTGCAGACTCAGTAAATTTCCAATTACCTGCATAACAAAGTTTAACGAAGAATTTTTAAAAAAACTAATACAGACGGAAGGAAGGACTATAATAAATGAAAAATGACATTTTCCACTTTTCAGAACAGAAATTTCACAGGTTCAACGTCTATTAATATTTTTTTTTTTTGCTGAATAGAATAAATCCTAGATTTATCTTCTTTTCATGTAGATCTCAACTATGAAAATCACACATAAAAGACTTGCTACTGCAACAAAATCAACTTTTTACAAACTGAAAATAATCATGTGGACTTCCTTGCGAGCATTATTCTAATAGGAGGAGTGGAGGACAGTGAGCAGAATGTCAATATGTTTCAGACTACTTCATCACTTATACTTTCATTTTCCTACTGCTTGCAGCATTTAATATTTATTAAGTATTCCATTTCAGGTACAGCTAGCAGTCCCAGATGCATTTAATTATTGTAAAAATAAAAACAGAAGTATACAGTGATATAATGCCCTTGTTTTTTAAGTGGAACTGTTGTCCCGATTTTCTCATGGATCAAGTTACAAACCTCTGTAAGTTCCACTTATGTTCCAGCTAGAGAAAGGGCCAATGTTATTGTCTTCCTTTTTGACAAAGAGCCACTGAAATAACAGCGTAGACGATTAAATGTGAGTATTTGAGGAACTTACAAAGGGGACATTACTGTTTAAGAGTATAAAGGGGTTAAATAGCATGGGAATTATAAAATATATCAAACATTTATTACACCACAAATTAAAGGTAAAGTGCCACAGTCTGCTCACATGTAATCTGCAACCTCCAAGAAACTTCTCTTGAATAACAAAAAATAGAAAATAGGAAATACTGTAGGAACCAACAAATTGTTTAATTTGGAAAAGCATAAATAAAACCTCCAGGTGTCTTTTGTATGGTAACCATGAAATTCAGAAGGCTAAAAACAGCAGGATATTAAAATCACACCTTGTATCTGGAGCGGGAAAGGGGGCTGGGGGGTTTATCTGTAAACATTGGGAATAAAATGTATACTCACACTTAACTTACTCTGTAAAAGATACTCTGAAACTGAAGAAGAAGAAGAAGAACTAGCTAGCTATACAACGACCTTCATGATACAAGTCTCGGACTCTATCTAATCATATTGAAACCACAAAGAGCTACTTTGTTTAGCGAAATGTGAGCCTTGATGTATATGGACCCAAAGGGTATACTCTTAAACGAATCCATCCAACATGCCTACGTGAAATTTGAACACAGGTTAAGAGAGAACTGAAAAGGCGCAAGGATTTTCTCCATGGCTTCATATAGGTAAACTAAGTCCCATCTCTCAAAAACAACCCAAAGTGATAAGAGTTCAAGCTTCAAAATCAAATGAGTGATGACAACATACAACTTAAAATCACAATTCATTACGCCACCTCTCAGGAAGTAAAATTACATGCTTGTATTTTGTTTTACTATTAAAAAAAAAATTAACAGAAAGGAACAATTGTACTGAGTATAAGATTATAAGTCGAGGGGATTAAAATATAATGAGAAAAAAAAAGAGTGATGCATTCTTCCTATCTTTGAGGAAAGCAAATTGCGCTGCTCTATCACACAAGCTTGACAACCAGTAGCTCTGTGTAAACTAAGGGAAAGCTTCTTTGTTGGTTCAAGGGTTAGTTGGGTCTAAATTCTTGGAACGGGGGTTTGAAGTCAAATGCGTGTAAAAACTAATTATATCACTGCTTGCAAAAGTAAACCAGGTGACTACATCAGCAACATGAATTCTATGTCGACTTACTCTAGCAAGTTCTCCAGTTCCTCCATATTCAATTAGCCACCAATGAGACAACGGGAAGCTTAAAAACCAACAGTGCTCAGTGAAATTTCTTAAAATGTGACAATATGAAATAATAAGAAAATTAGGAATCTGGAACACTGCCACACACTTCGAAATCAACTCTTTTTTTCTGGCTCACATTCTTCGATGTTAATCCCATAAGCATTTTTCGTACAGACGATCAGGGACTAACCCACTTGTACAATTTCATTACCTTCGAAACATATACGCAGCTGTTTAATTAATTCTAATGCGCAGACCAAAAGTCCGAAACCATGGCACTGGGTTTTTCCTTTCACTCTCTATATGCTCCTTCCATACATTGACCAACAAACGCAAATACTGCGAAACACGACAGTTGTCTGACAAGTACACATCTCCTTTGTAAGCATCTAATCATTACTAACTACCAAAAAACATTCCCCCAAACAAGCAACACATTCATGTTTTCAAGGCATAAATAAGATAAGGGAACAATATTATTGGAAGCACAACACAAAGATAATATTTTAATGAGAAAGTTCAAGGACTAACCTCATGTCCCCAAGACCTTGATTGTTCCTTCAACGGCCTCAAACTCGACACCGGCGACAAAAGAGCGAAAGCAAGCAACAAACCTCTAAACAAAAACCCCAATTTCATTGCCTGACTTCTCCTCCAACCCATCTCCAAATTACAGTAATTAAAGTTAAAAAATCACAAAAACCCAACAACAAATTCCCCAATTTTGACAGTTTGGAGGGTAAATAATAAGCAAAATTGAAGAGAACCCATTAAAGAAAAAGGGAAACAAAATAAAGGGTATTGCTTAAAAATGGAGTCAACGAAGAGGAAGCCATAAGATATAGGAGAAAGACGTGCGAAGTTGAAAGTTCAACTAATAATTGATTAAATATGAAATCAAATAAAAAAATGAACAAAAAGAAACAAGCTTGTTGTTGATGTTCAAGTGTAAATTAAAAAATTACATGTAGAATGAATGAATTATGAGATAATAATAATAATACTAATAATTTGGGGGGAATCTTTAGGAAGGTAGATTAATTATGATTATACCAATAATTAAGAATTAAGAATAATATGAGATGATAATAGTAGATGAGTGTCTCTTTCTAGCTGGTGAAGGAAGTTGGAATTGTAGAAATGCTGGCTGCTGGGACTGCGATTGGTTGAGGTGTTCTTATTAATGGTTGGTAAATATGGTTACTCACTTTCTAAAACGATGTCTACCGGAGTTCGGAGAGGAAGAAAGGTCAACTCTTAACATTAGTCTTGCGCTAATTCTTTCTTTTTAGGCAAACAAACACTCTTCCTTAAAACGGAGTATATACCCTTCTTAATATTAAAACGGATAAAGTATCATCTCACATGGGTTATGGCCTTATGGGTAAAAGTGTACACGGGTCGGGCTCTCCTGGTCAGGCCCTGAACCGGCCCGTTGGAGGAGAGGGCTTGACCGGGCTGGTTGCTTGTGTCACCCGGACTAGTGATGAGGTCTAGGTCGTCACACCTAATCAAACACATTTATATTCTCCACCAACATAACAAAGTAA
>JAYMSF010000218.1:0-18663 GCA_036897335.1 Silene vulgaris | reverse complement strand
ACGATAAACCACTTTGACCTCGCTAAAAACGACATAGGTAGGAATTTACCGAAACAGAAGTAAAGAAAAGATACCCAACAATGAGTGGGGAGGGGAAGGTGGTGTGTGTTACGGGGGCATCAGGTTATATTGCTTCATGGCTCGTCAAGCTGTTGCTCCTCCGCTGTTATACAGTTCATGCTGCTCTGCGTTCTCCTCGTAATAATTCCTCTCTTTTTTTATTTTCCGGTTAGTTATTATTCTCTTTGTCTTCAGCACTTGTTCGCTTTTTAATTCGTTATTATGCCTAATACTCACTACTCAGTGATTATAAGAGCATCTCCAATCGGTATTTCATAGCAATTCTCACTTGTGTAGGCGAGTAGGATACATAACTTTAATCATTTTAGAGGAATTAGAGTTCATGATTTTCAGTTCATTTGATTATGACAACCAAACAACCTCCCTCCGACTTTTGCAAATCCATGAATAAGAATTACTAGGTCTTTTCTTTTGGGCAAACAAAACAAACAGATGAAGCAAATAAAACTGAACATTTGAGGGAGTTGGAGGGCGCAAAGGAGAGGCTTCACTTATTCAAAGCGGATTTATTGGAGGAGGGTTCCTTTGATGCTGCCATTTCTGGGTGTCACGCCGTTTTCCACACTGCTTCTCCTGTTATTGCCAATATCCACGATCCCCAGGTTTGCCTTTTGTATCGTAAATTCTAGCTGCAACCAACTGTTGTTAACAAAAGCTGTGTGAATTTGTTCATTGTATTGTATTGTATGTGTCTGTTTCAGGTTGATGTGCTTGATCCGGCAATCAAGGGAACGCTTAATGTCCTCGCCTCCTGTACCAAATTTCCTTCTGTCACAAGAGTCATCTTGACATCTTCAGGTGCTGCGGTTGTACATTCAGAAAGACCTCGCGCTTCTCATGTGGTGGTTGATGAAACCTGGTTTTCTGATCCAGACTTCTGTAAGAAAAAGACGGTATATCAGAGACATTACCTCACAGGTACTTGACACGCCCTGTCTATCTGTACTAACCAGTACCTTTCTTCATGTAATTTGTTGGGTTACAGAAGTGGTATGCGCTCTCAAAGACTTTGGCTGAAGAAGCAGCGTGGAGATTTGCGAAAGAGAATAATATAGACCTGATCTCGATAAACCCAGGAGTGGTTCTAGGTCCTATGTTGCAGCCTACGCTTAATGGAAGTGTAGCTATAATAGCCAACATAATCAATGGTACTCCATCTTTCTCGAATATTCTTCTTGCATCCTGTTTTAAATACTCATATATTGAAACCCGGACATTTTGGAATATGATTGCAGGGGCAAAGACATATGCGAATGCAACTTTTGGTTGGGTTGACATCAAAGACGTAGCCATGGCACATATACTTGCATTAGAGGTCCCTTCAGCACAAGGGAGGTACTGCCTATTCGAAACCGTTGCTCATATGTCTCAGATTGTGGAGATGCTGCGCCAACTTTATCCTTCTCTTGCACTTCCAGATAAGTGAGTCATTGTTTTCCTTTGGTCATATTACTCGATTTTAGCCAGTTTCGCAAATAATATACATATGCATCAATTTATTAGAATGACCCAGTGTTTCGACGATATACAAATAACAAGCACAAACAATCAATGACAACTTGATCCTTCTCTTTTCCTTTCTGTCTGCATTGTACTCCGTGTTCAATTCTCATGTATGATACAACCCTAATCCTCGGTAATGATATTGTAGGTGTGCTGATGACAATCCTCTAGAGCCGACATACCAAATGTCGAAGGCAAAAACTGAAGGTTTGGGCATTGAATATACTCCTATCAAAGTATCTCTGCAAGAAACTGTTGAAAACCTCCTTGAAAAGGGCTTTATCGGCCTCCAGATCTAACTAGTTTTCATATATTGTTAACTAATTTACTATCATACATTTCAATTTGGGTGAGAATTTCAGGAGATTTATGTTGTATCAAAATATGATTTGAATGTCGTCTCTAGAATGGCTGATTTAGTGATTTATGTTTGCAACACGACGATATTTGTATCTATTATAGAGTACAAAACTTATTTTATGATATGCCTTTTCCAAAAAGGGTTTTACCAAATCTCAGAGTAATGAAATCTGAAGCTTTCAAACATTAAAGTCAATAATAACACACTTAAAATTGACTCAAGCCAAGCTCCTTGCTAAAAATACCAAATACCGAGATTAATACAACACTTCAAACTCACGCATCAGAGCCAAGCTCCATGCTAAAAACACCAAATACTGAGATTCTATTACAGGAATTGCATAAACTGACAATTGACTCGTCATGTACTGAAACCAAGTCACATACATGTGGTTATTTATACATTGTACTGTAAAAAAAACTACTCGTAGTCGTATCACCTCAGGCTTCTCAGGGCAGTTTGATCATAAGCTTCTACAAAGTGGGGGGAATCCAGATATAGCCATGAGTTTGAATATAGCCAGCTTTTTGAAGCAACTCATCGGCCTCCGCTGGACCTCGTGTTCCAGGCTTGTATGGAATTGACTTCAGCTGTCCTTTATCAATTCGGTGGAGAAGAGGAGTGAAGATCTCCCACGCAGCCTGAAATTGAAACAGACTTCGGGTTTAATATGTACACAACAAGCATATATCAAGAAACCTTTAAAAAATACTGTAGAAAGTTTTGGTTTTCTTGCCTTGAGCTCATCTCTACGAACAAAATGCTGTTGATCGCCTCTTATTCTGTGGAAGTGAAAGACAATTGCATCATTATTATTGGCATATGAAGATATACATGATATAAAAAATTGCATGTACCATGAATATCATCGACAAGAACAACGATAAAGTCTAACGACAATATTATTTGGGTTCATCGAACATGAATTGTTGTTTAAAATTGCCAACTTAAGGGGAAAAACAAAGATGAAAAGGGGTTTAACAAGAAGTTCACACCATTGCAATTGCAGGTAATGGGGTTATAGATATTTCCTAAAAGTGTTCAAGACTCTTTAGTTGTTGCCGGAACATGGGGAGATCAACGGGGTTTAAATAGTCACCAATATGAAGGGGAAAAATCTCAGAAGGTAGAGAAGTCTTACGTGTCCAGAATCAGACGCTCATAAGCCTCCGGAATAACAACTCCCTGATACCTCTGACGGTATGACAAGTCTAGCTCACTTTGAACTGTTGACATTTCCAACCCTGGCTGTTTAACCTGTTTGAAAATGATAAATTGGTTCATCAGTTCACCAACTGATACCTCCAAAAGGACTGTCAAAACAATATTAAAACAGGGATGCTGCTTCTTGAACAACGGCATAAAAATAAAGCCCTAGTCTCAAATGATTTGAGGTTGGCTAACATATACTCGTAAGTCTATCATCATTGTAATTCTAAATGTAAGGTAAAAACAGGATCACATATGAGATCAACGTAGATCCTCACATGTTTGACTATGCAGCAAAGTCCACATTTGTTATTAAGAAGCATTTCACAAAATAAAATTTCCACAAAAACATTAATAATTTGGCTTAAAAGTATCTTCTTGAAAACTTTAAAACGTCGAGCAAAAAGATAATAGTGAAAAAGAGAGTGTGGACTAGATATTCAATGACACATGCACCATTTACTTACCGTGAGCTTCATGTATATCGCCTCTGAGGGCTGCAGCCGTATTACAAATTCATTTCTTCCTTGCTTTTTACCTGAAAACAAGGGACACCTGTAAGATTACAAGGACATAACAATAGGCCAAATATTCGGTTTTTTCACTCCCTAATTGCTTACATCTGAATATATCACCAGGGACATCTTTGAACTGAACGCGTATTTCTGCTTTTCTCGAGTTCAATGCTTTTCCAGCCTTTAGTATAAATGGAACACCTGCGATATATAACAGATAGATATCAAATCGAGAATAACAAAATTTTAGCCTAGAAGACATGGACACATGGAGTCTAAATTAATTGACATGCTACAGATGTGTCTGTCTGTCTGACTATTGGAGGTTCTGCGCTGTCAAGAGCAGTAGATAAGATGGGGTTTTGGGAAACAGGGAAGTTTGAGTTGGGAGTTGGTGGTGGACTGGTGGGTGGGTAGAAACTAGGAAGGCAAGTATAACCATGAATACAACAGAAATTAATAAAGTTATTGCGATTATAATTACTCCAAAAGTTTATTTATTCAAGGATGGGAGGCTGCCCTCGTCTCCCCTGAGGCCCGATTAATTAGGAATATTGCAGCCGACACACATCATAATATACTACTCTAAAGCACAGATAAGGATAGAGGGTACAGAGATAATGACTTACCTTCCCATCTTTCATTGTGAATCCTCAAAATCACTGTTGCAAATGTTGGGGTGTTTGAGTCTTTTGGAACAGTTGGATCATCTCGATAACCTTCATATTGCCCAAGAACTACCTCTTCATCACTTATGGGATTAACTTGTTGAAGAACCTTAAAAAGAAGCATGACTTACAGTTAATAACGTAAGCTGAAAATCAGCTACCGGGTATACATGCATAACTAGATTCATTTGAATATATTGCCTTCACTAAATTTGATCTCATATTGTACATCAAGGTGGAATGTTCAGTATATATGGGGTCATAATTCTGACAAAATTTTCAAAAAAATTCCTAAATAGAAAATTATCAAGATGTTTGAATATGGACAAGTAAATAAGGAAGGCGGAAAGTTTAAAAATGGATAGAGTGTCTGTAACAAGGGGACAAGATGTTCTACGTCGCCCATCAATTACTAGAAGTCTAAAACAGCTTGACAGAATAGAAGAATTGGTTATTTAAAAATTTTGATCCACATTCAAAGTTTACGACATATTAGAAGGAAACCTCCTTAGTATACCAAGATAGAAACTTGTGACAAACTAAAAAAAGAACCTCCAAAGCGTTAATTGATGTATCATGCCAATTTTATAATTAACTGATCTTAAATGCAAGGGTTTAGAAAACATACCTTCACTTTTTCATCACGGATGCTCTCTGGCGTGAGTGACGCAGGCTTCTCCATTGCAACCAAACAAAGAACCTGCAAATTGTTAAAATCTGCTTATTAAATAAGTAATCTGGAACAAATGCAAAAAATGGTCAACATGCAACATTTTATGTCAACTGCAAGATGGAATATTACGTTTTTAGCTATTATAGAATGCAGAAGGCTTCAAGCAGGGAATTAGCGCAAAAACAAAGATGATTGAGGTCAGCAGTACAAGCGAAGCCAAGGTGGTTTTATACACAACATTACAAGAGTGGCTGTTGTTGGACAACAACTTTTAAGCAAGACAAGAATCTGGGATCTAAAATCCAGGAATAAGAGACCATCTAAGATTAAAAGATGAAACAAAGGATGTTGTGGCCATACCTGCAATAGGTGATTTTGAATAATGTCACGGACAATTCTGCAACCAAATACATAGCCCTGGAATCAGAGAATTTCACACAGAAGGATTCGAGAGGATAACTGACAAAAAAACTAATCAAATATACTTAGTGTTCCTCTTATAACAAAGTTTCGAAAACTACAGTCAGCAGCATACCCATATTCGTCAAAGTATCCACCTCGGCCATCTGTACCAAAATCCTCCCTGAAGACAATCTGCAATATACCGAATTTGGAAAAGCACATTAGAGACAGATACACAACTCCATGTTTTTTCAGCGTCTATGAAGATGGATTAATTGTTTCCATTTCAATGGGGTCAAATACTCTATTCCCCAGCAATGTAGTATGATGGATTAAAGTAAACAGGTCATTAAACTCTCTACGAGTCTTGCATAGTGAGAAGCAGTGTGTTGGTTCATATCACGGCACATTAGTTAGGTATATCATATATAAAAGAGCAATTTCAGTTTTACAAAATTAACTAAGTACACATGGTACGGCGACCTACATCTGACACCTTATCCCGCCTTTGAGGCACATGAGTAATGTTGTTGCTGTACATATATACAATTATAGATTAGTGTCTCTGCTTTATATGTGTTTCTGTCGACTGTCACCATATAGGAGCCACTAGGAATGGAAGTAGCTGTACATTCAGCTAAGTAGTATGGACAAAATGTCTTAGCTCAGAAAACTAGGGAGCATTGATCAACCGCAAGGGTTACACCGTGCAGTCAAATAATTAACCTACTGTGAACATTATCAATGTTGTCCTTGAGAACACTAGAGGGAATTCCTAATACCTGAACATTATCAATGTTGTCCCGGTTCCAGAGAGGAAGAAAAAACCTATTAGCGAAGCGCATGACGAGCTGCAAATAACAAAAAGTATCAGCACCGAAATACATAAATGGATGAAAACTTTTTTAAAGATTTATGCATCTAGTACCATGTTCTGCACCAACTCTTTCCCCAAGTAGTGATCAATACGGTAAATTTGTGATTCATTAAACAACTCTCCTATCTGTGAACTAAGTTGTTCAGCGGAATCTAAGTCTTTTCCAAAAGGCTTCTCAACCACTACTCGCGTCCAACCACCATTATCCGCTGCATGTCATTAATAAAATTTCTTAGTAATTATGTTCACTTCTTAGTCAAAATACTTAAGGATGAATAATTGAACATTTTCCAGCCAAAGAAAAAGGTAAACAGTGACCGTTGTGTCAAATTACGGAAGAAAGCGGCTGGTGACTAAGGAATAATGCAATTGTTTTCAAATAAATTATGGTGGAATTTAAATTACAGCACAATCTACACATTTTTGACAGCTGAAATATCACGTACAAATTTCATAACCAGTTTTTCATTTTTTAAGGAATTTCACTTACAGTATTAATTATGAAAGTGAACTAAGACTTCATAATCTCCAGTAAAAGTCATGACAAACATTCAAATATGGTTGACAGAAACACAAGAATACGCCTAAAGGCCAAAGACAGCAGTATATACTACTTCATCCATCCCATTTAGTGCCCCCATTTCACTTTGGTGGTCAATCGTTGTTAAACATAGACTATAAATGGGATGGAGGGAGCAATATGCACAAATTTTAGGAGTAACACAACAGCACAACATAGACCAGCCACCAGTCATTAACAAGTTGCCGTAAGGACTTTTTTTAAAACTAAAGGCAGAACATAATCTTGAACGTTCTCTCTCCAAAATGTGGCACCAACTGCAGGTTGGCTTAATTTGGTTGTTTCTGATATATATACATGACAGGAACAGTGGCATAACAACATAATGAAAATTGGGGGGTTTTGATACCACAAGTTTTTGGAAAATGATGTTTTACATACCTTTATTTGACTGATTGAAAGTTTTTTGTTTTAGACCGATAATAAAAGAGACCAAATGACAGCGAAAAAAATGACCCACTAGAGGACTTTGTACTCTGCCCCTGCTAGGAATGTAAAAGAGTGACTTCAGTTATACAAAGTAAAAACAACTGTAGTACTACAGTTATTTCCAGTCTCAAAAATTTGACCAAGTTTCTCAACAGACTTAACGCAGAGGATTTTGGGAACATACATTTAGTCATACAGCAAAGGCTGATCATTCTGCAGACTGATGGATACACTGATGGAGGGAGAGCAAGATAGAAGAGTCTCCTAGCAACTCCATCTTGGCTATTCTGTTCACACTCGTATTTGGATATCTCTTTATCCAATAACCGAAAACCTTCCTCAGTGTCATAAGACCCACTGACATATTTGATCTGGAAAAGCAAGCGGGTAAATCTGTTAATCTTCTGAAAAAATTATTGGAATTAAATTACCAAAACAAACGGAGGAATATAACGATTACTAACCAGGCTCAAGAAGTTGGTAACTTCTTCAGATATTTGTGCTGTCACGTTCTTCGAAGGAATCAGGTATCTGTATATTAGTAAAGACATTTAAAAGGACAACATGTTGATGAATATACACCATATGATATGATAATAGTAGAATAGCAGAGGCCATCCATGTAGAATACAACATGAAATATCAAGGCATACATGAAATATCAGGGCATACCTGTTTAAGTTAAAATGCCACAAATATTTGACCCAAATTGAAATATTAAGACATACCCTAAGCCCCGTAACCACCTATTCGAAATGACCGGACCCGAATTGACCAAACCAATCCTACCCGAAGCGACTCTTACCCGAAATGAGTCAACAAAAACAAACCTGAAACTGGCTGAGAGCGCAAAAAAACAGATTCAACGCGAATTATAAAACAAACCCAATCTGACTCACGCCAAGCAGGCCCAACCTAACCCAGACCCAAATGATCTATATGCCAGGTTTAAATTGATAAGTAGATACTAGATAGTAACAAAGATTCTGTAAGACAAAGTGTCTCACCCACGAATGCGATCTCTCAATTCATCATTTGTCATTTTTGACCTTGCATAACCAAATATGTGAACTTCATTGGGAGGGAGAAATCCCTGAACAGTTAGTAAGGAATCCAATTAATAATATGTATTAACTTTAAAAACTCAATCATAATAAAACATTGGAAACCTCAACATAAATGATACTAATAAATTGACTCTCCTTGAGATACTATTTACTAACATTTGTGCAGAAGGATTTCATGACTTCTTATGTGTGTTAGTTACGCTGAGTTAATTACGATAAGGGATTCCATATACGTAGTATATTGCATGATTATCAACTCTACAGGTCAAGATTAGCACGCAAGCCTAGAGGTTTTCTTGACGGAATGTTTAACATAAACACAGCTAAGTGGTAAAAATATGATTTAAGAATGTGAATGCATTAGACAAAATTACATGGCCACATTTGGCTCATGTTTAGTTGAAGAGTATGAAGACACAAGCTTACAATATTTTGGGATGTTTTGTTAACTTTGATATGCTTCACAATAATTTCCCAAAGTCCTTCAATTATTACTAACATTTCAGAATTAGAGTTTAGGAAAAAAAAAAAAAAACTAAAGCTGTCAAACAACATCCATGGTGATAACTCTCGTGATTTTACATAACTGGTCATCTTGTGTTCGATTTCTACACCTGACAGTAACGGCCGAGTAAGGCAGCAAAAAAACACAGAATCTAAATGAAGACACGTGTGCATGTAGTTTAACCTGGCAGTAAAGGTTGAATAGTGCAGGAAAAGTCTTCTTCTTGGCAAGATCGCCGGATGCACCAAGGACAATGATAGACAAGGACCCGCATTCTTGTGAACTTTCAGAGTCTCCTCTGTCTACAAATGAGTCGTTCCTGAAACTCAGTCTTTTCTCTATATGCCACTGGCTAGACTCCATTATTACTGGGTCCGCGTAGCAAAAAACTCACTTGTTTGAAGACTGGAAGTAATCACCAACATAACAAGAAAGTTATTATCTATCAAGTACCAACTAAAAGAACATCAAATTAACTATGGAATAAACCTTGGAATAACAGTACAAAGCACATCATTTACAAAGAAATGTTGATCAGAAAAAAGCAGTGATGTCATTCGGTAGCTATACACAGTGTAGAGAGTCGTTGGACTGTACTACCACAAGGATGGAGTCAACAGCGACCCTAACTTTAAGGCTTTTTAGTTAAGACGTCCCTCATGATTCTATTAAGTATTTCTCTAAACATTAAGAAAATATTGATTGGGTCAGCCAATCATAAGTGAAAACCGCGGTGTTAAGATCATCTCCAGATGTCGATAGGTCCACATTCAACAACATAACCCTGACAACTCCATGCAGAGAACAACAACGAGGAATCACATGCTCAAAGCATCAATATCAACCGCATAATAACGAATCTAAATACAAACATGTAACGGAAATACGATGATTATGATCTGTCTCACTACAATCTGCAAGCATCAGCATCAATTCACTCACTATCTACCGAAGATGTCTTAGTCTAGTGGTTAAGACAGAGGTATCCTGGACAATAGGTCTCAGGTTCGATTCCCCTTCCCCTTTATTGTAATGCGACTATGTGCGCGCTTCGTTGAACCAAAAAAAAAAATTCACTCACTATCTCAAAATTTGACAATAAATGATCCCACCCCCACAAGGAAACTACAAAATCCAATGATGATGATCAAACAAATACTCGATATCGGCTTGGATAACATCATGAACAACAGTTTGATTCGAAACCCGGATCTAAATAACAAAGTTGAACCAGAATACGATGAATAAAGCTCCTATAACAGCAAGCATCAGCAACAATTCATTCACTCACTAATAAATACAAATAGTGATCATGGATACATAAATTTGATAACCAAATTCCAAAATCTAAAAAATCCCAAATTTCAACTAACAATCAATGATGAAACCCAGTAATGATTATCAAACATATACCCATAAATGCAATAATATCAACACATAAACATATTAAATAAACAAAAAAAAGTAAGAATAAAAAAGAAAGAAAAAGGAGAAAAAGACCTTCAAAAATGAAGAAAGATGAAGCAGAGAAAGTAGGTGAAGGTGTGATGTTATTTAGAGTTGTAAACAGAAGATATAAACATAAACAAGACAGAAACAATGTTGTTGGTATGTAATTAAGTGAGTGTATGTATGAGGTATTGGTGACCAGACTGAATGGTGAAGACTGAGGTAGGTGAAAATGTGAATACGTGATTGATTGTGCGTAATTGCCCCGCTGCCTAATGCGACTGCCTTTTCCCTTTTTCTTCTTCTTCATTTTCTTCCAGTACAGGTCCTACAAAATGGTTTCATTTTCGTCGAGTGGACTTAGGCACTTAGCCCTAAGCAAAATCGGTTATCCGCTTTTGTTTGAGATACCCGATTTTAAAAATTCGTTTCTTTGCTAAACCGGATCTGAATTGGATTAATTCGGTTAATCGGTGGGGGTGGGGGTGGGTTCTACAAAATGGTTTGATTTTCTTGTAGTGGACTAAGGGTCGCAAAAGCGGTTATCCGTTCTGGTTTTGTAAACCAGTTTGAATACTCAGTTTAAAAAATCGTTTTTATGTAAACCGGAGTCAATCCGGATTAATTAAGTTAACCGATTTTTTAAAGTTTTAAAAACTAAAATCGGAAACCGGTTTATCCTTACCGATTTTTTAAAATTTTTTACTATTTTCTGTAGCTAAGAATTATCGATAGTCAAACTTTTTTTACAAAAAAAGGATATACTCGTACAAGTTGGAGAATAGACAGTTGAGAGTTACAAGTGAAAATATATCCGTGAGAATGTCTAGGGAATGATAAGAATCTTGTCTCATTCTATCTTCATGGGGTAATCTATTGTACATTTCCTTGTTCATTTTGTTATTTATTTACCTTTGTATTTTAAGAAAGTTATTGACATGAAAATCGATTTTATAAAGAATTTAATGCGCTTATCATCCAAAGCATAACAGAAAAAGGTTCTCATCCCATCTAAGCTCTTAAACTCAAAGGGAACCTTGTAAGTTGTACGAAGTAACTTGTAAGTGTTGCTTTAGTAAAACACTTGAACTCGTTATTGCGTCGTCGATGATTTGATATTATGCATCATTGCCTTGTGGAATTACTGTCAACAATTCATAAACTGTAATAATTAACCTTTTTTTCCAATTCGAGAGGCTTAATTAAAATGAACTACTTTGGTGCATCACTTGAATTTAATCTTCGCTAGAAATATCATCTTTTCCTGCTTGGGCATCACTTGAAATCTCGTCTTTTCCTTCCTTTGATTTCGGCACACACGGACTCCAGGTCATTGAGCCGTTGGGCAAATCCATTAGACTTACACCTTTGGCAGCTAACTCAGTTCGGATCCGGTCACTCTCTTTAAATCTTTGTTTTTCTTAGCCATTACTCTTTTTTCAATCTCAAGTGACACTTCATCTTCAGTCATCTCTGCTCTAACTAATGCTTTCTCCTTCATCTGTTGTAAAACCTTCAAGACAAGCAAAAGCAATAATAATGAGGATAAATAAGTCGCAGGCTCGAATAGCCCTTAGCAATTATTATATAGGGCTTTCCGAACGAAGAAAGGTCATAGCAAGAGAAAACTCAAATGCTAGATATTCATGTGGGATAAATGGATACTACCTCAGAGTAGGGTGCAGCAGAAAGCAGTCCTAGAACTTCCAGAACATCCCTAATTGCTGCCTCTAACACAATAACCGACTCAACAGCTAACAACTTCTGGTTCTCTTGCTTTTTGTAGAATCGTCAAGATAAAATCGGGTCTTAGTCAAACACTCAGAATCAATTGCTGACAAATGCATCGATTTCATCTTTTTCTTATCTCGTCGGGGGATTGTCAAACGAGTCTAGTGGCACACATACCTTCAGCCCGTTAACTTCATTGTTTAAGGACTTCAAGGCATTCTGAAGACTACCCTTTAGTATTTCCGCTACGTTCAAGTCATCCTTCATTTTGATCTCAAAAGCGTCCTTAAGCTTCTCAGAAGCATTAGACCCGGCATTAGAAGTCTGAACAGTTTTTTTGTTGTTCGGTTTAGCCTTTTCATTGACATTCTCTTGAAATGCCCATAAAGCATCGCTACATATTTGCAATGTCTGGAAGAATGAGAAACAAAATAATATCACAGATTAAAAAGACAATTCAACATCTGACAAACAAACATCAAAACTAAAATATCCAATTTAAACTGCCACATACTTTATGCAGATAAGGAAAAGGTGAGAGAACGCTCAAGAATTGCAAAAGCATCGCTACAATCTTGCTGTTTGGTTTAGCCTTATCGTTGACATTCTCTTGAAATGGCCTCAAAGCATCGCTACAATCTTGCAGTGTCTGGAAGAATAAGAAACAAAATAACATCAAAATTAAAAAAAGACAATTCAACATTTGACAAACAAACATCAAAGCTAAAACATCCAATTTAAACTGACAAATACTTTATGCAGATAAAGAAAAGGTGAGAGAATGATCAAGAATTTGAAGCGGGCAGGATAAAATAATATTTACAGAAACGGGGATGTGACCAGGCTCGGGATAGAACCGCCAACTCTCGTGGTGATTTTCGTATTTACAAAACGCAACGGGAAATGGCGGTTCCATCCCCACCTAGTCACATCCCCGTTTCTCTAATTATTATTTTGTTCTACCCAAAACTCTACATCTTATATTGCAAACGGCCAGGAAAAACAGTATAAATATAAAGAATCTAAAGCACGAACAAGTTTACCTGATAAACACGGAAGATAGCATCAGATGCTAGATCTGCTTGATGTAGTGAAAAATGAATTTGAGAACCATAGTTCACGCTTAGCAAGAAATACCTCAAAGCAAGGGGATGGTATTTTTCAGTTACCTACAAATACGAGACAAACCACACATCAGATGAATATTACACGAGCCAGCAAACCCCTTCCTGAAAGAAGGGTTAACTATGATGAAGATACGCCATCAAGTTCATCCATCCCAAATTTATTGTCCCCATTTGACTTTTGTGGTCAACCTCCAATCTGTTGTCGGGAAAAGGAACTCTAATGGACCAGCGTATTTGTTACGTTTGAAGTTAAAATCAATGCCAATTTTGACACATTTTTTCACAATATACATTTACATGTTTTTCGAATTAGCAATTATTGTGATGGAGGTAGTATAAAATTCCACGCCTGACCTTACGAATAGTCGAGTAGTTTTTCGTTGACTTGGACATTTTGTTGCCATTAAAATTCACAAAACCGATATGCATCCAGTAATCGATGTTCGCCTGATCACAAGCAGCACAACTCTGCACCAGCTCATTTTCATGATGAGGAAAGATTAAATCTTCTCCACCGCCATGAATATCAAAAGAGTATCCCAAGTATTTAGCACTCATTGCACTGCATTCAATGTGCCATCCAGGTCTTCCGTTGCCCCATGGACTTGGCCAGAATATTTCACCGGGTTTTGCAGACTAAAAAACAAGAATGTAAGGAAACATGAGTGACAAAATAATATAACACGCCCTCTTTTATAAAAAAAACGACATATGATAGAAACGGAGAGGGTAACGAAGATGGAGGTGTAGATGAGTCCTAATACGTACCTTCCATAGAGCAAAATCTGCCAGATTTCGCTTCCTATGATCTGCAGCAACTCTTTCACCAGCCCTATTGTCCGTAAGATTCCTCTTGGATAAGTAGTTGCCATATCTTTCAAACTTGTCAACAGAAAAATACACACCGTCATCAAGACGATATGCGCAATCCTTTTGGATAAGCTGCAATGAAAGAAAATAAAGTGATGTAAGGAGGTTGTTCAAGGAGAACACAAGAGTCAATTCGAGCTCTGAGATACATATATAGGATTTGAACAAAGGTGATTTCTTACCGTTTCAATCATGTCTATAATTGGTTGAATGTTATCAGAAACACGCGGCTGATGAGTAGGAGGTAAGCACTGTAGATCATCCATATCCTTGAGAAACTCATCGCAGTAAAAAGCACTTAATTTCAATGGGTCACTCAGAGCTTCTTCTTCTTTATACTCCTTTGCTTTGTTTATAATCTAAAATGTTAACCATGCATGGATGTTTAGTTTTCAATGTTCCCTAACTAGCACAAGCCTAAAGGTAATAAAAAACATTGAATTAATCCGAACCTTGTCATCAACATCAGTGAAATTCCGAACATAAGTGACTTTATAGCCCAATTTCATCAAGTATCTGCAGAATTAAACTTGTCAATTTTAGCAGACAAAACAATGAATGGAGTACTTCGTAAATAAAGGGTAGAATGGAGATGGAGAAAGTTACCGTCTTACCGAAACAGAACATCGAAAGCAACATAAGCTCTGGCATGACCAATATGACTGAAATCATAGGCAGTAACGCCACAAACATACATCCCAACTTCACTCCCAACTTCTGGGCCAAACACCTCTTTTGTCTTCGTTAGTGTGTTGAACAGCTTCAATACCCGCTTTTCTGAACTCGATTTTGAGGTTGAGGTTGAGGCCCCCATTATTGTTATCCTAGATAGATAGCTAGGGTTCCAAATTCCAATGGGGATATTCCTTCTTCTTTCCCCTCCACTCCTTCTTTACCCGTAAATTATACCGAGTAGTAGTTGTCTTGTGTCTTAAGTTAGGGTTTCGTTATTGCGGAATCTTCCAGTACTACAACTACAAGGAAACGGAATTATATTGTCTAGTAACCTTGCCTTTTATTACTTGAGCTTTGATTTAGGAAAATAAAATAAAATATTTAGGAAAATAACATATGCTACTCTTTTTTTCAACTCATTGTCTTTACGTGAGCAATGATTTAGGAAATAAAATAAATAAAAGGGTATTCAATAGAATATGGAAAACTATGGGATACTATATAGAATATCCCATATGGCCGCATAACTATATAAGGCATTATTGATGAGTGAGGATCCTCTCCATTAACACAAAAGTAATGGATGGTCCATTACTCCTAATACACCATTATATAATTATTATACCCTCTTCACCTCATCAAAACACTTGACCGTTGAATCATTTCTGAACAAAATCCGAACCGTTGAGAGGCAACGGAAGGTAACGAAGAGAAGAGAATAACGGAGAAAATCCGGACCGATTATTAATGTGGGTAGTCTATCGATCTTTCGGTCGAACAGCTGCAATTCATTTTATCATTTTTCCTATTCGTTTGATTTACGATTGCACAGAAGACTAGACTTTTGATCCTGGTTCTTGAGATCTCAGAATCTGCTCCAACCTTCTCTGCTTCTCCAAAGGAGACAACCTCCACATACTGTATCAGCAAAGTTCAAAGTAAAGTATGTTGCCCGTGTTACAGTATGACTTCTGAAGCAAACTGCTTTCGCACTAATTGCCCTTGAAATACTTTGTATTTTTAAACTTCCGAGTCAAAACGCGTAGATTAGGTTTAACAAATATTTTTCTGTCTCCAACATTGAAATAAAGAGAAGTAATGGAGAGCTATATACACTGACAAATGATTGCAATTAACAAAAACACAGATCCATCTATCTTGTCGCTTACTACTACAAAATCCATACAATGTAGTCAAATTAATACAGTACAACAGCATGCAGCACTTCAAGAGTGCACAGTAAAAATGGACCCAAACAAAATAAATGCCTCTGATTAAAAAGGTAGTCTCAGTCACCTGAATGAATTGTAAATTTTCAAGTTTAATATTAATATTTCCCTCCTGTTCTGGGAGGAGATGAACGTAATCTTTCCATCATTGTCTCGTGAAAACTTTGTCCAGCTGCTGCACCACGGTCAAACCTATGAGGGCTGCGGCTACGGCTCCTTTCACGACTCCGGCCTGTTCGGCGGTCTGGAGAAGGGCTCCGACGGAATCCCTTATCATGATTACCGCGGCCATTCCCTTCATACCTATTGTTAAACCTGCCACCATAACTAGAATCACCTCTCCCACCGCGACCTCCATCACGACCACCAGGTCCAGAACCCCATTGACGCCTGCCCCTACCCATTCCACCCCCTCGCAGAGCCATATCTCGAACCTCTGGAGGAACTCGCTGATTTGCTCCTTCTAGAATCTTAACAAGGTCTGAAGCATGTTTACTGTCCTGATCTGACAAAAATGTATACGCCACTCCAGTTGCTCCTGCTCTTCCGGTCCTCCCAATCCTGTGAACATAGTCCTCAACCCCTGTAGGGAAGTCATAATTAACCACCACCCTGCAAATTAACAAAATGGGTCATCAGCATCACCTTCAGATACAATAGATACCGACAGTGAAATGTTCAGACATTTGCACCAAACGAGATTTTTGATTTATTCTTTTCGACTATGTTAATTTTACAGGCCTATGAATATACAGTCCAAAGAATGGGATACCCAGCACCCATAAACCGAGCTAACCAAGAATAAAAGAGCGTCTAACAAAGGAGAGAGACTAGCAGTGTATTCAAAGTCCACAGCTCAAAATAGAAAAAAAAAATGCCAAGCTGCAAAATGGAGCAGATAACCAACCAGATTTATCAGAGATTTGGTGAACAGGATAGGGCAGACATCTAGGACCTAACAAAAGAGGATTCATGCAAATAAAAAAAAGGATATTGACCTGACTCAAAATGTCAGGATGATATACATAGCCAATAGAGTGAGTAAATGTAAGTGATGAGAGCAAAAGCATAGATACAAAGGCCAAACACTCAAAATTACAAACAAGACAATAAGAAAGTTATTTAAGGAATGACAAGAAAAATAACCTGATATCCTTGACATCAAGTCCACGTGCTGCAACATCTGTTGCAACCAGTAGAGGAGACCTTCCACTACGAAACTGATTTAATACGTTATCACGTTCACCCTGAGATTTATCACCATGAATTGCAGCAGCTCCAAATTGGCGAGACAAGTTGCGAGAAAGAACATCGCACATCTTTTTCGTTGCACAGAAGACTATGACTTTTGATCCTGGTTCTTGAGATCTCAGAATCTGCTCCAACCTTCTTTGCTTCTCCATAGGAGACACGAGCTCCACATACTGTATCAGCAAAGTTCAAATCTAAGGTATCTTACTCATGCTACAGTATGACTTCTGAAGCAAACTGCTTTCAAGGCACTAATTGCCCTTGAAATAAGGTTACTAGAGTACTAGTCATGAACACCATAAACATATTCATTATTACTAAAAAGAACACGTGGTTATCTAAGGTTGGTTAATTTCATTTTTAAGGTCCTTTTCTTTTACTACAGTCACTTCAACTATGTATTTGCTTCACATCAACCAATTCATTGGACATTCTTTTTACTACAATTTTTTGTTAATTTCACATCAACCAATTATGAGGGGAGACAAGGCATTGAGCGCCTCGCACATAGGTGGAGGATTGACTTTCCCTTTGCCATTGCACCCCGAGTTTCTTATGTGATCCAGTGATCACCGCAAACCGAGTTTCTTTTCAACAACAGAATAAGAAAACAAACATTCAATATATTACCTGAGTAATGGACTTGTTTGCAACAAGTTCATCTGCATTGCCAATGTTGACCTGAACAGGACTTGACAGTAGATCTGCAGCAATTTTACGAACTTCCTTCGGCCATGTTGCAGTGTACATAAGAGTCTGGCGGCGAGAAGGTATCTCCTTGACAATCTTTCTAATTTGAGGCTCAAAACCCATGTCCAGCATACGATCTGCTTCATCAAGAACCAAGTACGACACCTGGTGCAATCTGATTCTCTTCATCTCTAGTATATCATTCAAACGACCAGGTGTCGCTACCACAACATCCACTCCTCTTTCTAGCTCCCTCAACTGAGGGCCTTTGGGTGCTCCCCCATACAAACACTGGAGAGATAACATTGTAAGAAACCGCAGTTTAGATCACGTAGTTATATAGATGACTGGCATCAGACTCCAATTATCTACATTAGCTAATTAGTAGTAACCAACAAACATATTTGGGGTACATGATGGCTATAAGTTGAAGTTATATGCAAACTTCACAGTCACGAGGCATAACAAGCACTAAACCCTCTTATCATCCTCTACAGCAAGAACTCCCCTTAGTTACACAAGAATTACTATCATTGCAACAGTGAATAAAAGACAACGAAAAGACAAATAGATGGGAAAATAAGAGCAGTGAATACTAGATAAAGAGACAACTCAAATCTAACTTAATTGATGTCTAATAAGTTGTGAAGAGAAGAACACAGACACATTACAGATAGATCATAGTATCATACAGGTTTACTTATCCTAATCCTCAAAATTTTACTGCTCCTAAAGGCTTTAGAAGAAAAAATAATCACAGAAACTCACACT
>JAYMSF010000217.1:0-18665 GCA_036897335.1 Silene vulgaris | reverse complement strand
ACGTGTACAACAAACTTGCTCCTCTAATTACCCTCGTAATTACACCCGGAACAACCTTTATATTCATCAAATGTGTTATGTAAAAAACGATCATTTATAGGTTAGTAAAATGGATCCAAACACAAACTATTAATGGAAAAAATGGTTACTAAAAGACCGCGTTTAACGGTAAATTGTGTAAAACCGCAATTAGTGGACTATACATCCAGTTGTATATACCTGGAAGTATAGATTTGGAGCTTTATAGCAAAGGATTTGAGCTTAGATGTACATTTTATGAGCTTTATTTAAAATAATCTGAGCACCAATATAAAAAAGACATAGCTTAAAATATTATATTGAACTCAAAAGTAATACATGTAAACTCAATTAGATTTTAATTTGAACACTTCAAAAATTAAAATGTAAGTCAAAATTTTTAAAAGTTCGAAAAAATTGCATATAACTATATAAGCTCAATTAGATTTGTATTGAATGTACCATAGTCATTAGTGTGTGTTTGGCATAGCTTGTAAAAGTGTTTTTGAGTCCAAAAACACTTTTTGGCCAAACACGCCATTTTCTAAAAGTTAAACAAAAAGTTACCAAATGCTAAAAATCCATATTTTTGCCCATAGAAATAGAAGCAGCAATTTGTTGCTTCTGTTTTTCAATTTTTTTTTTGAAAAATTAAGATTGAAAAAACAAAAACTCATTTTCGGGAATTGAGGCCAAACATACTCTTACATGTATAGTCTTATTTGTGGTAAAACCGGCATACCATATTTGTTAAAATAATTTCTATTTTTTTTTTTACAAAATAGGTAAAAGTTATAAAAAATGGTAGGAAATCAAATTCAGATAATTTAATATTAAATGTTGGATAAAGAAAAAGAAATAAATAGTGTGGGATTTGAGCATATTCCAATTTTCTGAGTTTTGTGGTGTTTGTTTTGCCTCTTCCGATCTCACCTTTCTCAATCTCCTTCCATTCTCTCCATTTTTCAACTCATACCCAGAAATTGTAAACCATTTTTGATTCTAAATTTCCTATCTTTTCCCCCAAATTTTAAATTAATTCCTGAGATTTAGTTGCCATAATCATTGGATTTTACCTCTTTAACAGCCCATATGATTTCTGGGAATTAACCTGAAATCTGTTGGAATTTGTGATATTTTTTTTTTGTTTTGAATTTTGAATTTTTGGGAATTTAGCTGAATTTTGTTGGTGGGTTTGAATTTCTTAACCTGAAATCATAGTTTTTTTTTTGAAAAATCAAAAATGGTGTTTTTGAAGCAAGGAATGTTACAAAAATGGGGTTTTGATGAGATTGAAGGGTTGAATTGAAAACAATTGAGTTATAAAGTGTGAGAATTCCTTAGCCATTGAAGGGGTTGGGGAACAAGAAAGAGAAAAATGGGGTCTCAACAGAATTATGAAACCCTAAGTTTCCGTCCTTCTCTTTCCGCTCCTCAGCCATGTATAATGCACAAGTTCAGGCTCTATGAAACTCGATCGGTACCGCCTTTTTGTTACTCAGAATATCCTCTTTTGTTATTGCTGTTTTGGTTGATTATTGAATTCTGTTTCTAGCATGCCAATTTTTTTGTAATAGTGGAGTTGTATTGTATGAAGATCATTTTTCTGTATGGTTTTGTATAAGTTAGATAGGAAATTTTGAAGTTGGAAAACGGAGTTACAATTGATGGAACTCATGAATTGTGTGAATGTTTAGTTTTGTTTGTGATTAAGTTTTGCAAATGATGTAGCCCTTGTTATTTTTACTTTGTTTTATGAGTCGCTGGATCGTTGAGAATCAACCTCTCTATCTTGTTAACAAAGGGTTCACGCTTCCGAAGCCCCTTATCGTGCAATTTATGGGAGCCCTTAAGGCACTGGTGTAATGTTGTGACGGTTTACAAGTCGGATTTTTTTATTAGGTAATCAGTACGTACTAGGAATCAAAGCATATAGGTGATGAAAAATACGGAGTAAATATATAAAAGCAAATGTTGATATGGCAATGCTTTAGGGCACCTTCTTTTGTATGCACAAAGTTTGCTTACGTGACTTGGAAGGAAACTGACACCAGAATAATCCATACTAACTGACTTATTCATGCTTTGCCATTATGGCATATGAAACTAGCTACTGCTTGATTAATGTACTGTGATCAAATCAGACATTGGATCATTGTATATTCTATCAGTGGAGTGTTTCCTTCTTATAATAAGTGAGCTATGGTAAACCAAATATTTATTGGTTTTTTCACAATGGTGCTGAAACACGGTATCAAGTATCAAATACATGTTTAGCCGTTGGCTAAAGGCTTCATCTTATTGTTTAAAAATTATATGTCCATCTGTCCTACATTTGTCTGAGTGACGCTGGTATCCCGATACGTAAGGTAAACATAAGCTGGAGCAACGTAGTCCACACAGCGTGGTATTAGGGTTATCTAGTGGGATCAATATGTCGGTTTAAAAGAATCTTCGGTTAAGAAGGTCTACAGCAATTAGTAGTTTCATTTTTAGCTCTACTTGCTCAAAACTGGCTTATTTGGAACTATTTATCATTTATAACTCTTTACTTTAACAGCATATGGCAAATTAGCAACTTTCGTTGTTCAATGCTTACAAGAAACATTGGGCGTTGGGGTTTTGGGCGAGGGGGTTAACTGACAGTCCCTTTATCCCATTAGATCAGCTATGGATCATTTTCTCTGTGTTAATTTGCAGCTCATTGGGTGTTGTTTTCTTAGCATAGCTGTTTCGATTAGGGACACTGGGGTATTGCAGGGTTGTACACGTGGGATCCTGGGCTTGAGACTTGTGTGGTTGAAAATTGAAATTGTGAGGGTGAGGGAGGGATGTGCTGTTGGTCTGTGAGAGGAGGAGAGGATTGTGGAAGTGATGCGTGGTCTCGAAGGTGGTACAAGGTTGATGGAGTAGGAGGGGTGGGCTTTGTTATTGTTAAATTGGCTCCCATACTGTACTTGGGTTTGTTTGTTAGAAAAATGAAAAATAGTTTGGTATTTTGTATACTTAAAAGCTGCAAAAATGGAATTGTTAATAATTAAGTGGGATTTACTAAATACCGATAAGGAAAAAAATTATCAATTGGGATGAAAGGAGTTATGAACTATGTTTGAAAGAAACCTAACTACTTTGGCCTTTGATTTTGCCGGCATAAGCCTGGAAAGTCGATATACCTTTCAACCTTTCAATGTTAGATTTAACCTTGAGAATTTAGTCTAGGACAATTTAAAAGAGTATTTATCATGTTGAAAGTCATATCTTAATACTGAGTGTCAAATGAAGGAAAGTGAAGTTAATACGATTTATTGAAGAGAATGCCTTCAAAATCAAGATAGGGATCCGGAATTGATGTGGAGATTGTGCGGGCGACTATAAAATGTTATACATGTTCTCTTTGTACTTGACCTAAAATTGAAGACGGCCTTGTTGTAGTTTGTATGATGCGATTTACCAGCAAGCAAATGCAAATTGTATTACTACTCAAAATTATTATTTTTTTGGATGAAAGAGGTGAGACATGGTTATAATGATGAATTAAGAGTTGAGAGAATAAACAATTAGCTGTCTGGAAGGCTCTATCCTCGTTTATCTCATCGTAGCTTATATTAGCTGTAGCTCCTTTAGTTTGATTTTGAGTACTAAAGTCAAGTTCAAGATTGTCTGGGCGTATAGAGCTCAGCCATCTCTACTTTATTGGTCTCAAGTTTGTGAACATGTTTATGTCATCTGTTTTCATGTAGCTTGCGGCAAAGCATAATTGTATCTTTATGCAACTGTCTCCTATCTGATTGTTGTACTTAGATGTTTTTTTTTTTCATTTACCGTCAATGTGTAGAACTTCTACATGATAGGAAGGGACAAGAGTAGGAGGTATTGGCGAGTTTTAACAATTAGTAGGTCTGAACCATCTGAGCTGGATCTTCGGGAAGATCCTACTACATACTCTGAAATTGAATGCAATGACCTTATAAGGCGGATCAATGAAGGGAATAAGTGTATTGGTGGCCTGAAATTTGTTACTATTTGCTATGGAATTGTTGGTATGTTCATTTTTTTTCCATGTAAGTTCAGCCAATTATGACTCTTGCTTATTAAGATAAATAATAAACCCTTGTTTCTTCTCCGTCTAGGGTTTATTAAATTTCTTGGACCTTACTATATGCTCTTAATTACCAAACGGAGGGAAGTTGGTGCGATATGTGGCCATACGATCTATGCAATTTCTAAAAGTGAGCTGATTCTGCTTCCAAATTCAACCGAGCGAGCAAATATGCCGGTGTGTAGAAATGAAAACAGGTACATTAAGACTACATCTCTAATTTCTCGTTTCATATTAAGCAACATATATAAAGTTACTAATTTTCTGTTATCTTTCTTTATCATTGGTCCTCAATTTTTTTTTCCAGTCAGCAGTTCGTCAAAAGGTCTTAGTGATTACAGAGAGATATTTCTTAAATTTGTAAACTTTTGTTTTGGTTATACCATTTCTGGTACCGCGTAGTAGTTGAACTGAAACTTCTTCATGGTCGTCAATATTCATCACTATCTCAATGCCTCCTAAGAGACCCCTGTTCCAGATGGGGTAAAGGGAACGGCTCTGACGTACAGAACCTCCCACTGAAAAAGTTAAAATGACAAAGCTACCCATGTTGAGCAAGTATTATTAGAGAATAAATTTAACTTGATTTCTATCAACTTTGCATTTCCCCTTTACAGCTTACCACTATCAGAAGCGGCATTTTACAATTCGAGAATGCAGTTTGTTAATTAACATATACTTATGAAAAGATGCCCATGTGAAGACCAAAACTTCGATTAATCCACTTTGAGTGTTTTCTCTTCTTACACTAGCTGTGTCAAAAACCCGCTGTTCAAATCTTAAGACTATATTGCTAACATCTGTGTCTTTGGTGCAGATATAAGAAGCTTCTATGCATGGTTGATCTTACGAAGGACTTCTTTTATAGCTATTCATACAATGTCATGCGCACTCTTCAGAAAAATCTACGGGACAGAGAGACGGGTCAGATTGTCTACGAAACTATGTTTGTCTGGAATGAATTTTTGACTCGTGGAATCAGGAATCATCTTCAAAACACTCGATGGACTGTTGCATTGGTATATGGCTTTTTTAGGCAGGTTGGTGGTGACTTGCTCTCATCTCATTTATTGTCACGAGTCTCATCACGTTTCAACCAGTATGTAATTACGTGAACTTGATGTGGTCTGAGATGTTGCTGATAGCTAAGCCGGAGATTTTGTTTTTGTCTTACGTTGGTTTCTATTACTAATAGAGCCAAAGATTTCCTATTCTTTTGTTTTGGATTGTTATGTGATAAGGAAAAATGATTCCCTACATCAAGTTCCTTTATTTTTTTTTTATCGAATTTTTTTTTGAAAATTTTAAATTGTGAAATAGTCATTTGATGCAATTTCATCATGGGTCATCTAGAGACAACTTCTTTGTGCCTTCAGGAGTAAGGCTGCGTACATTGAGCGCTCCTTAATTTGTCATTTACAGGAACCCTTGAGGTTTTATGAAGATGTTCTTGTATTTCAAATTCACTATTGTCATCTTGCTGTGTGTCCGTTGTCTGTGTTCTATTCGTCTGTTCTGACTTGTCTTGTCTACCTAATTCAGGACACACTATCTGTAGATGGGCGGTACTTCAGTCTTACTCTTATAGCAAGGCGTTCACGCCATTATGCAGGGACAAGGTTGGCAGTAAAGTTGTTTGCTTCGTTTGGTTTGCACTTATTGTTGAACTTTTTCTACCCCCTCTGTTATTAAATTTGACTATCTTTTCTCCTTCCTTTAGTCCCGCGTATTGTGGGGTCTAAATTTGTTGATTGTAATCTAATGGATTCTTACTTATGCATTGATGATTCATATGTATTGAATTCAACCTTTATCTGCCATCATATGCATGCAATATGATAAACAAAGAGTGGCTTACAGTCTTTTGTTCTGTGGCCTATATTGGGTATATTAATTAATGACTCTCTTTCCAACTAATTTTTAGTGTTTATCTTGAACTGAAAGTAAAACTTGTATAGGCTCTTGTTGTATTGAGTACCCCTTTTTTAATTTTTTAATTTTTTCCCCTATCGCCTCTATTAGGTATCTTAAATGTGGAGTAATGGCTCTCTTTCCAACTAATTTTAGCGTTTTATCTTGAACTGGAAGTGAAATTTGTATATGTTCTTGTCGTATTTAGTTCTTTTTTCGCCGCCTTGATTAGGTATCTTAAACGTGGAGTAAATGAGAAGGGACGAGTAGCAAATGACGTTGAAACAGAGCAAATTGTGTTAGAGGATATTCCTGAAGGATCGCCTGTCCAAATTAGTTCTATTGTCCAGAACCGTGGCTCTATTCCCCTTTTCTGGTCACAGGAAACATCACGCCTAAATCTCAAGCCAGATATAATATGTATGTTTATCTCAATTTCATTGTATTAATATGTATCTTGGTAATCTCACTCTTTTCAGCATTATTAGATGTACAATCATTTTAGTATCTTCAAAACTATACTCATTATGTTGTGATTTTGGGAAATTAATTTCCTTACTGGTGGCACAGCTGATGCTGCTATTACTCTGACTTGGTTATTCATTAATTTTGCCAGCTTGTTGCTGTTTCTCCAATCCATTTTATTACCTGTTGGCTTGCTGAAAAATTCCTTGTTTTGAATTTTACTGTTTAGTGTCGAAGAAAGATCTGAACTACGAAGCCACAAGGCTACACTTCGAAAATCTTGCCATGAGATACGGCAACCCAATAATCATTTTGAATTTGATCAAGGTATGTATTTAATTGTTCTTGTGTTTGATCAGTGTTAACATATAATTTTTGCAGCTGACTTCAGCCATTCCCATCCTCTCCCACAAAGATGATATGCGTATAAGAAAGTAATCTTACCTCTTTATGGCAAAACAATTGTTGGGATACTGACGAATTATTCATTCTATAAATATCAGGAGTTTTTTCTTTTTCTTTTTTCTGGGGTGGATTTGGAGGGTCAAGGGAGACTATTAAAATAAGCTCTTCAATTCCTTAAATTGACATACTTGAACCCCCCCTGAATATTTCTCTCTCATGGCTAATGGTGTCACAGACTCGCACCTTATCTTCATTACTTATCTTCATATTACATGGCGTACCTGTGTCCATACCCTCGATGTGGCCTTGACACTTCCACATAGTTATGGCACTGGACAAATAGCTGAGTCTGACACCTTGCACACTCCTTGTATCGGATACTTCTTTTCAAGTTCGAGTAACATCTGTTACTTCTATTACATCATGGAGTTAACTGTGAGAGTCATTGAAGTTCTATTCAATATTGGTACACGACTGCATACAGAAAAGCATCTGATTATATTAGCTTTATCTACTTCGAACAGACAGTAGAAAGAAGGCCGCGAGAGTCTATTCTCCGTGCTGAGTTTGCAAATGCCATTGAGAGTATCAATAGAGATTTACCCGAAGAAAAACGCTTGAAGTTCCTGCATTGGGACCTAAATAAACACTCACGAAGGTAATTGTCTAACTTTTCTGCTGCTATTCCGTCTATTTTCTTTTGATATTTTTTTGTTGTCTGTTCACAAATGCTTCTCTTTTTTCTTTGTTTTTTTTAGTCAATGGTGGTTTGATGACTTTGATATTTATTGAAAGATACACGGTGTTATTTTTCTTTCTTTTTCCAGCAAAGCAAACGTCCTGGTCCTTCTTGGGAAACTTGCTGCATATGCACTGACACTAACAGGATTCTTTTATTGTCAACTTCCTGCCTCCGGGCCTTGCAAATCTTCAAGGACCCCTCTTACGTAAGCCAATCTCCTTGTTTTATTTACTCTTATACCAACAAGCTTTTTGGGCCTAATATTTTTTCATAAATCCTCAAAATTTTATATTTTGCTGTGTGCTTATCTTCATTGGGATAGAAAAGAAATGGTCTAGTTTGGTTTTTATCGCTGGTTGTTAATTGCTGCAATAATGTAATATATATTGTGGAGCGTGGTTTACATGATTTGTTTCCTTCAGATAACTTCTCTTGAGTAGAACTCACTGTAAAGGCATGTCTCCTTCTCTCTCTTCTTCTTATGTTCTCTCTTGTGCCCCATGATGCAGGAGCTTTCAGGACGTGTTGTGGGTAAAGATATTATTAGTAGAAGCTCATATCTTTAGTAGATATGGTAGAATAAAGCAGTTTAGTTTGCTAGGATTATTATGTTCCATTATGTCAGTATTTTCCTAACTTGAGTTATGGTAGGAATTCTTTTTTCTAATTATTTAGGAGTTTATTTCTGTGTGATTAGAGTACAATTTAAAGGGAGTTTGTATCCTTTTTATTAGGTGGATGTGTTGTCATTGTTAAATAATTGAGAGAGGATTCTTAAGGGAAATCTTTTGTTCTTAATTGAGATATGTTTGATTAATTCAAGTCACTAAATCTCACTTTCTTGTGAAGACTTGTGTGTGTTATAGCTACAACTTATTCAACTCTTTGTGAGTTGAATAATCAATCCTTTATTTTACGCTTCCGATTTACATCAAATTGGCCTCATAACTAGGTTAAACAAATTTCTTCATTTCCATGGTTTGCAACATTTGTGCGTTGTAATACTTTGATACATCTACTCTTTTTGGCTGAACACGGAGGGTTGAAAACTGACTCTTTAAAAATTTTCTTTCGATCACATACGTCTAAGCATGAGCACAATAAGTTCGGAGTTATGAATTACGATCTAGGCTTCTATCAAAACCTATTGAAATGATCAAGAAAGACGAAACAAAAATTATCAAATTTTCCTCCTGGTGTTTTATAGGATAATAATTCGTTAAATCCAGAGAACCAGAATTACCATCCTTCATGATGAAGATGAAATCATTTTCAAGAGAAGTCGCTACTTATCTTTGAGGGATGAGTATGGTGATATTTTTCAAGAAGGTGGGCATTCACATTAATATCTTGAGAAATATAGAGATGATGAGCTCGGTGGGTAGATGAGAAAATTACATTTATTTTGAGCACTTTTCACAAGAAATAAGGTGAAAACAGATATGAATTATGTGCAATAAGTCACGATGGACCAAAGATTAAGCGTGGAGGGATTTCGGATGGGCAAAAGAAAAGGAAGTATGGTACATGGATGGTGATCTAATTGTCTAATTTTGTGCATATTATTGATCATGGATGCTATCCTTATGACTCAGCACCTACTAAAATCATATTGGATTCAAGGTCGAATCTTTTCAAAAAGGAGACTGATGTAGGAGAATTACAATGCGTTATGGTGAAGGATATGATTTGGACAGATTCATATCTTTAGTAAATATGATATGATAGAATAAACTAGTTTGGTTTGCTTAGGATTATCATGTTTTCTTATCTCACATTTTGCTAACTTGAGGTGTGGTAGGGTTTTGTCATTCTAGTAGTTTTAAGAAGTTATTTTCTGCATAATTTAGGCGACTATTTTAATGGAGCTTGTATCGTGTGTATTAGATGGGTCTCTGTGTCTATTGTGATTTATGTTACTCAAGACTTGTTTAGAAGTATCCGCGTATCGAACTCGAGTTTTTTTATGAAATCCCGCATATTTCGGCTTAAAATGAACTGTCCAAGTGTCATACCCATCTCCGAGAGTAGTGTGTCGGACACGGGTATGCGTGGTAATAAGAAGAGTCGGAGTAACATAGGTTGTGATTAATAAATAATTGTGAGGATTCTTAAGAAAACTTTTTTGTTTTAGTTTGAGATTTGCGTGATTTATTCGAGTCATTCGTTCTTTCAGGAGGCAAGAACGTATTCAACCTTTTGTAAGTTGAAGAATCTATCCATTATTTTTACCCTTCTGCTTTACATCACCCCTTTCTCACCAATGTCTCTTCCGTTGACCTGAGGCTTAACTATGGCATTCAAATCCACTTGTTTAAATATGTATGACTTGTTATTTCTCCCTGTAACATAAGATAGGTAGATAATTCTTTTCTCGAGTATTCACATGATATTTAAGCATAAGATTCTTTAATGAAAAGAAGGTAGGGATTGTAGAACCCAATTTTACATCTGGTACCACCTCCCTTCGCATTTTATGCAATAAAACCCTTTTCATTTATATCAAGGACTTTATTTCTGTATGGCGACACTTTCAAGATCAAGGTGAAAAGCCCGTAAACTCCTTCAATTTAACAACAATACATTACCTCGATAGCTCTAGCTGGTAGGGTAAGGAGGGCCATATGCATGCGTCCTTACCCCTACGTTGAAAGCACGGGAAGGTGGGGGAAGGGCGGATGTATGTAAAGTTACTGCATATGTTTTCTGTCTCCAGGAGATCATAATGAAAATATAGTCCTCTTGAGTATTTTCAGAAATATTTATGCAAATAAATCTCAGTTTTTCCATGTTGGAAGCAAATGCTTTTTCAGCGTCGTCCTACCAATCATTGTGTTTATGTAGGATATATAAATAGAAACTATGTCACCGGAAAATCAAAAAAAGCAGTTATTAGTTCCATAAATTTTAGTTGACCGTTCCTTTTTCCCATGATATTAATGAGCTAAATTGGTAAGTGATACATTTTCTTCATTTATTAGCTTTAGGATCCTCTTAAACTATTTTGTGGGCCACCAGTTTAAAAATTAGATTCTCGGAGATTTTGCATTTTACCGCCTCTTAGTGGTGATATCTGGTCATGTATTTTGCCTACATGCAATGCACTCTTGTTCTTGGCGTGAGCAAGGACCTTCTTTTGTTTCTATTTGAATTATTACTTTTTGCAGGGTCTTATCTGTAATATGTACTTATATTGTAGTATTGTCAATTTTTTAAAATCCATTCTGTTTGTTGCTATGTACGTCTCTTCGATTTTGCTGCTTACAGGACTTTATTCTTCTATTGTGTATGTATGATTATCTATTTGTTTAAGTTTATCACATTTGGCTAAACTTTTGTATGTGAACTGCTGGATGATCACATTCTCTAGTTTAAGTCTATTTTCCGTTTGTCTTGGTTCTGGAGTGTAAGGGTGATTTTTGATGCAGGAATGCTGGCACAAGTAGCTTTTCCCAGCAGGTGGATCATGAATTTTCACCTGAAGATGTTGATGTCATTGAAAGAGATACTGTTGTTCGTGAAGCTAGTGGAGATATTGCTGAGAAAAAGACAATGTTTCAAAATGGTGTTCTGAGGACCAATTGCATAGATTGCCTGGATCGGACAAATGTTGCGCAATTTGCTTATGGATTGGCTGCCCTTGGCCATCAGCTTCATGCTTTAGACATGATAGATATCGCAAGGATAGACCTTGATTCTCCTTTGGCAAATGAGTTAATGAGTATCTATGAGAATATGGGAGATACTCTTGCCCATCAGTATGGAGGGTCTGCCGCTCATAACAAGGTATACTTTGCATAGCCCTCAACGAGCAGTTCTTTTTGCTTCTTTCGTTTCCCAATGTTCTTCCCATTAGTCTTCGGTATCCCTCTAAAAAGGAAAAATATTCCTGCAGAAGAAAATTATTTTATTAAATAGGAAAAAAACTGCTCTCCTGGATTGCAAACTTTTAAATTTTACTCCACCCTTCCCTCCCTGAAACAAGAAGATAGATTTAGTTTCAATTAGATAAGTGGCTATTTTTCCGTCTTGTATTTGTAGATATTTTCTCAAAGAAGGGGTCAATGGAAAGCGGCGACTCAATCTCAGGAATTCTTTAGAACTCTTCAGCGGTATTACAGCAATGCATACATGGATGCAGATAAGCAGAACGCTATAAATGTGTAAGCTTTATGTTTTTCCTAACTAAGTTTTCTAATAATTTAGGTTTCTAACATTGCTCACTTTTCCATACCTAATTAATGTTAAATTTACTGAGTATCTGGCCCTGAAAGTAATATAAGGCATGAAGCAATTATGCGAGTTTGGTATGTGATCAAAATCCTGGAAGTTTGCCTAAGTTTTCTGCTGCTCTAGAAAATTACTAAACACGCAGTTCTTTGCTTATCTCATGGAAACAAATTGCTGCAGATTTTTGGGGAATTTTCAACCTCAGAGTGACAAACCTTCAGTGTGGGAGTTGGGCTCGGATCATGTTTGTGATTCTAGGAGAAATGCGCAATCAGAACATAAGGAAACTGAAAGGTACTTGTAGCTTATGGACATGCATAGGGCTATATAGAAGCCTTAAGCTGCTGCATTTCTTTTTATTTGTGAATGTAGGATCTTTAGTGGTAAAATTTTATCAGCTACTTTTAGTAGTGTTCAGTTTGGATGATAATTTAATATGGCTACGTAATGGATGCTAGTTATTGCATTCCTTTTGTAGCCAGCATACTAGTCATGCTGTTTACATTGATAAATTTTCAAGAATATGGAGTATGCTTTAGTAGTTCAAGATTCTAAGATGACTATATATGCCTGTAACTAAGTTAATAGTTATTCTAAAGCAATCAATGTGCTTTATCCGGAGCCCTCATAGATGATAATTATGAAATGTGCTTTATAAAAAAGGCGACGACAATTTAATGTTAAGGTGTTTGGTAATATTTAGATTTTCGCTTATTGATTGTGAAATGTCATGATGTCCTTCATTGATGGAAGTAAAATAGTTGTGCCAATGTTACCTTAAATTCCCATTTTGCCGGCATTTTCTGCCAACGCAACGCGTGCCAATTTGACATAAGATTCATGTGTAATGCGCCATAAAATATGGTGACATCACAGTGGAAAACTTACAAACGTGTGGCTGCTTAGTAAATTAGCTGTACGCATTGTGGAATGCATCTAGAATCATGAATTAATGTTTTTTCTTCTTAAGAAGTGGGAGGCCATTACATATTATTTCTTACATTCTCATATCTCCTTGGTTATTCCCGTGCATAAGTAGAAGGGTGAATTTTTACCAGGACACAAGGTTTTACTAACGGATGTTATATGTATAACTTCTATTAGATCATCGTTCAAAAGGTGTTGGTCCGATGGAAGCATTCTCCATGAAAGCAGCTCACCTATTTCATCTTCAAATACGCGGCGAGAAAATTTTTCAAATTACGTTTTCCCCATTTCATCTGAAGATTCTAACAGGCTTCTGGTGGAGTCATCTCCAGACATATCCGCATCAGAAAGTGATGCATCCTATTGCAGGTTATTCATGCCTCCTTTCCATAAATGTTCCATCATGTTATAGGTTTATGTCTTTTGTTGCTTTGGGTTAAATTGGGTGATAATTTTTAGGTGGCGTGATAACTTGATCACTTTTTTTTGGTCATTTTACTTATTAGGGAAGATCTGCCACGTTGATAACTAGACCTTTTTTTGGTCATTTTGCTTATTAGGGAAGATTTACCACGTTGATGTAACTGATATAAGGATGTTGTGACTTGTGAGTGGATTTAAAGGATAGATTATCTCCAAGCCTGAAAGAACTTGAAAATAACTGAATAAACACACGGATTTAAAGGATAGATTAAGTTTCTTTGATTGCTGGGTTGTGTTGGGTGGTAGCTGTACTTGAGCTGACTATTTTGAAGTTGTCAAACAAGCATTATGCTTGTGTCATCCTCGGATTTGGATTTGGAGCACTATGAGATCTCTTGGAGATAAAAGCACCTAATGCCACTCTAAAATCATCTTTTTTCTAAAATTTCCACTACTAAGCATGTTTAAGCTATGAAAATGCCATTGATAACCTTTTAACCTACTATAACTAGTCAAACTATATGATGGTCAAAATTTCAGAAGCTATTACTTTACAATAAAATCAAATTTTAATATATAAATATGATAAAAGTATAAAACTAAATACCAAGAATGGTATACCAAAAGTTTTTCTCTTATATAGATATGCGCTCTCAAAAATTCAATTTATCTGAATTTATATTGTCAACGTTACTAAAGTATCACTTATGTTAAGAGAATTATGACGTTTCCTTTTAGGGTGTCTAACTGTCTATATATTAGTAAAATTATTAAAGATCGGATATAAAAATATGTTTGAACAAATATAATATAACCCCCATTCAAGTTAAGTTTGGGCAAAGTTTGAAATAAAGTTGTGGCAATAATGCATAGATTGCGCAATGTTGGATTAGGCATTTAGGCTTGAAGAAAATGTTCAAATTTATTAATGTTACTTCACCGAGTTTGAATATAAAGAACATCAAGAATCTCATTCACAAACGAAGATATCCCAATACGAAAGACTTGATTCAAGGATAGACTTGATTAAAGAACATCAAGAATCTCATTGACAAATGATTATATCTAGGATTTGGAAATCTCACTAAAAATAGTTGTAGAAACTAAAAGTATATTGCTAGGCTTAAATACTTATATTATGAGAGTTTGGCAGACACTTTTAAAATATATCATTGATTAAAATTTTCCATAAGTGATAAAAAATTGAATAACTACATGTGTAGTTAGGTTAACCTGTGGTAGTAGGTAACAAAAGTAAACCAATGGCAATTAACCAAGTAATGAGTATTTTGGAGTGACAATCATAGAAAAAAATATTTTGGAATGGCAAATTTAGAAAAAAAACTGTTTTTACAATGGCTCTTGTTAACTTTTAAAAACTTACGCTTGCTCCATGCCTCCGTCCCATTTATATTATTCCCAGTTGACATTTATAGTTAACTGACGCCAACTTTGACCATTAAGTTTTCCAAATATATGTAGCTATGCTCACTTATTTCATCTGACTTGTCAAAACTCCTATCTCATATCATCGTCTTTGAAAGTTGTACAATTTTATATTACGAGAGTGTAGATCAAAGTTAACGTGTGTCTACCATTAAAGTTACCACTAATTCTAAGATGGTCCCAGGAAGGCTTATCGTGAGATCTCACACATAATATGTATTTTTTTTAATTTCATATCTTTTTCTTTCCTTTTATGTTTGTTGTTGTGTTATTTATTGCGACTCATATTATCTTATTATGAGGCGGTCTCATAGGAGACTTTTCTAAAATTAAAGAGGGAAAATATAAATGACATATAGGGGGTAATATCTACTGATCCGTGTAAGGTCTGACAGCCTCTCTTCAGATCAGGAGTCCGATTGTTTAGAGTTGAATCTCCTCTCGTGAATTATTGTTTGGTCTTTGTCTGACGTTCGACATTTTTTCGTATGCATTCGTTTACTCAAGTATTAAATTTCTCTAATATTCTTTGCCACAGGTATGCAAAATCTATGCCCCGAAAGCAGTTCTTTGGAGATGTACAACGAGAACAGTATGTCGAAAACAATCATGTCAACATTCAAGAACGGTTAGATTCATTAGACTGCTCAAATTTTGTAGACTTGGAATGGCTTTCTTCTTCCGGAAATTCATGCGAGGAAGAGTCATATGAAAGGTACTATTTCCTCTTCTCGAACTATTGTCATTTTTGGTCTAGTCATGTGTAGCTAGAAATTCCAGTTGTTCTTAATAAGGTATCATGCTGTCATGACATTGTATTTTGCCTTTTGCCCTCATCATTTTGTTAGGATGAAGTAAAAACTTAGGGTGGACTACTTTTCCAGTTTATGCTTTATTGTGGACTTAGTGCCAGCTGCTCCGCTGAACTGCCACCTTTGTGTCATTTTAGTTGACATCCTATGCTCTGTTATTTTGCCATTGGCTGCAAATTGATTTTATGTCTCTACAGTCTATATCAACAATAGAGCCTAGCCCAAGTCTTGTTTCCTACATTGTACTGTCTGATTTACTTTTTTTTTTTTTTCAAATGAGCGCGCACTGTGTCGCGTGTGAGAATAGAACCCCCAAAGGCCCCAAGTTCATGGTTGGGATAAGAGAGCTCTTACCACTTGAGCCAACTCTTGTTCTCACTGTCTGATTTACTTTCAAACCATACATATCATCTTTGGGCACAATCGACTCTGTTCTTTTAAAATTTGATTCTCTGTTGTCGTTCGCACAACCTTGAATTATTCTTATGACTCATATATTTGGGTGAGCTGTATCCAGCAGAAGTTTCAGGCAACATTGGCATTTTGGCAAACAAAACTTAGGTTGCGAATACTCACTCAAGTAGTCAAGTTGTCCTACGAAAGATATCAAAGTACCAACATCTTGTGCATACATGATGAACTGTTTCTGCACCCTACTATTAAGATGACGAGTGAAATGAGTGAAATCTCGTGAGAAATGAATATAAGACTTTCTCTTCTAGGAATATTTTGTATCCTAATGAAATAACCAGAGCCATTTTTCTCACTAATTCCTAGGGACACATTTTTTAAATTATGAGTAACATCTTCGAATAGCAATGCTTAGGCTAAAACCTGTTTATGAAAAATGAACAAGCATTTGATTTTATGCTTTGATAGTGGAACTGTGGAAGTCTTGAATAGAAAGGAAGATATATAAACTATAATCATGTTGAAATTAGATCTTCGGCTTATCTTCTGGAGAGTATTCAGTCTTCCTGAGTAGGATCCAAGTTTGTGAAATGTGGTAGTTTTTGCCTTCTCAAACAACAACATTCCAGTGCTTCAACAGCTCCCGCAAGGGAGGAGGTCAGATATACATACCCTTATCCCTTTGTTAAAATCACACAGGCTTTCATGTGTTTTGCTTTATCCCATTATAATCCTAATTCTAGACCAATGAATAGCGGGTCTTTGGCTCTATTACAAAATATTCTTAGGATAAGAAGGCTATTAAAGAGTTATTATCCAAACACCTTATTTACTTTTCTATAAAGTGTTTTGGCACCAAATGTTGGATATGGGAAAGGAGGGAGAAATATGTTTTTAGAGGGATTATTTTATGATCTGTGTTTCTCTTGCCTCAGTAGTACATGATGTGTATTGATAATCATGTATCCATTTAGTTCTAAGATGCAACAACACATCTAGATTAATTCGTACATGCATAGTGAATCTCAGTGATACTATATTTCCTATGTTTATGCTTCTAAACTATTCAGTCTACGGGTATTACTCCGTACAATTTATATTATCTTTCATAGATTCATGCTCCTAGGTTGTATGTGTTAACCAGCTCATGAATCTCCTTATAAATACTTTATTCCGGAAAGTCTCACATTTGTCAACGCCGTTGCATAATGGTAGAGCCGTAGAGGCACTAGACTGAGCAGGACTGTGTAATCAAGCAACATTTAAATTTTTATCCTTTTTCAATCACCGCAGGTCAACATTTACGAGCTCTCCAATTGCTGGGCTGTCATCAGATAATGTTATGAATGGAGTGTTGGGGACCCCATCGAGTAGTCAATTTGGGTCTGAGATGAAGGTCAGTGCTTTTATTTTACTATTTAATGGTTTTAAATCACGACGGAATAAGACAAAATTGCTCACTAAAGACTGCATTCTTTTTGTTGTGAAGTAGCCGTCATTGCCAATTATTTTCATTTGGGTCATACGGAAACAATGTCTTTTTGTTGTTAACACTAGGGTAAGGCTACTTTCACCCAACCCTCCTTACCATGCCATCTGGGGTGCTGCGAAAGCCATGGATGCATTGGGGTAATGTTGTTGTAATGGTTTCTGTAACACATTTATGATGTGCATGTATTAGATGATCATTTGGTGGTTGACTACAGAATGGTTTAGGAGAATCCTCTAACTTCTGTGTATTTGTGTTTAAAGCAAGACTTTCGCATAGCTTAAAAGGTGTTTACACAGTGATGCATGGATTCCTCAGTATCTGTATGAAATTTGCTACGATATATGTCTTGATCGGTTGCTCTTGTAAACTCCAAATCCGCTTATACTTGATTTTGCTTTAAAAGGCCTAATTAATGAATAAGTTGCTTTTCAATATCCCAATTTGAATATTCGTATATGATAATATCATGATAGCTATTTAGTATTTACACATGAAGTGTAGGTAATTTCTTAGATGCTGGAGCATAATTAATGTGTTCGAGTTTATTACAGGGAAGAGAGCCGACAGACCCAGAACTATCTTGCAACAAGGCTGGCAATTCTGTGCTAGAAGAATACTCAGACAACTTTGTGCATTGGGTAACATATGGCGAGACGCTTTGCCAGTGATTTAGTTGTCAACTTTGTCTTTCTTCCTTTTTTTTGCGGGTGACTTCATGCTTCAGCTCTGTCCCATGAGAGTAGTGAACATCATTTGACGCTTGTATGCGATAGAGTCAAACACCATGACTCAGAGAGTTCTTCATTCGGCTGTCTTATTGTATATGGTAAATACTATATACCGGTAGTTACAGAATACTCTAGTCTCGAAGACTATTTTAGAAGATTTTCTTTTTTACTCAAGTGCCCTGTAAATATTTATGTTTCGCCCTTTGGAGTTCTCTCAAATGTAGTAGTCCATTAATTTTTTTTAATCATTTTTGTTGCCGATTGTAAGAGGCTCATCTTGAAAGCGATAGAAAGAAGAATACTGTTTTATAAAATGGTTTGCTGTAAACATTCAATGGTATAGCAGTATAGCACTTGCCTTTGGGACGCCGTTCACCAAGAGGAACTATTGGAAATTTGAAATCTTGGCTTCATTTATGTTCAACCTGTTTCCATATGGTTGGAAAGTATGCATTAGACCTGACGAGTAGGTTATTCAGCCATTGTCGGTTGGGTTTAATCAGTTTTTTTTTTTTTTTTTTTGGGGGTGTGAGAAAGAACACATGTCATCATGAAT
>JAYMSF010000216.1:0-18685 GCA_036897335.1 Silene vulgaris | reverse complement strand
GACACAGTACGACTAGTTAGGAGGAGTGTCCGTGCTACCTAGCTTATACATGGATTCTATTCATGGAAAGACCGTCTTAGGCCTCGTTTGGTTCATACGGGAATTAAATTCATGTGTTAATTTGCAACACACAGGAGTTTAATTCCTACATCAAATTCACATGAATTGCAGAAAATCGTTTGGTTGTTATGTTGGAGTTTTATTCTCCTTGGAGTTTTCAATGACCATGAGGGGGTAGGTAGTTAAATTCCCCCATTATGGAGGAATTAGAAACTCCTTGGAGTTTGAAAGTTGAAACTCCCCCATTTTACAAAAAATGGGGTAACCAAACAACTTATAAAAACCACAATTCATGGAATTTTAGAATTCCCATGAATTTGGTAGGCAACCAAACGAGGCCTTAAATTAGGACGACATATGCAATTCTGCCGGTGACTGGTTGATAATGCATTTGAAGTGTGTAGGCATGGAAGTCACGTGCAACAGATGAGGGTGTGAGCGAGACTCCCAATTTACCAAGCTCGGGACACGGAGCACCATACTACCACAGAACCTGCGGTGTAAATTTACTCCTACGAATAGTATAACATTCCCGTTGCGTGTCAAACTGAAACCGGCGGAAAATTACACTGTCTCAACTCACTCCCAATTTCAAAGGATAAGAAGAGATTATATACAGACTAAAATGGCGAATATAGACGGCAAGAAGGCGCACCAATTGTTCGCCAAGTTTGGCGGCAATGGTGTCGCCCAACTGCTATTCGCCACCGCCGCCGCACTCTTTGTCCGCTTGCTTTCCGGACCTGGTCCCTCTCTTCTACCCGATAGCGAAATCGACGATGGAAACAACGCCGATGATTACGACGACACCGAGGATTCTACCGCCGACGGAAAAGTGTTTCCGGTGACTATCCGTTGGAGCAACATCACCTGCTCACTTTCTAATAACAAGACTAATTCTGTAATTTTCTTCTATTTCTCTTCTCCATTCATTCCTTCCTTTCCGATTAATGTAAATACTCGGTCATTTGTTTACCTTTGCTTTTGACCACAATTATTAAGGAAATCGGAAGGGGCTACTTGTGGTTAGTGTTATTGAATGACAAGTCGCTCATGGATGATCAGAATACTCATAAAACCACCCCTAATATAGAAAGGTAAACAAATGAATGAGACACCTAAAATGGAAATGTTAAGCAAATGACCGGGAGGAGGGAGTAATTTGAATGGCCTTGTGACTTGTGAAAGGAGTGATTATAGCTCTTTCTTGTAGGAGATTATATACCAAAATTTAGTATGCTCTGGTGATTGTTCATTAGCCTATTTCCTGCTGCTAGTAGATATGATGTTTTCTCGATTAGCCTCCTCGAAGATAGCGAGGTTGTTAATTTCCGTTATTAATGAATATAATGAGCTGAGTTATTGTGGATTAGGAGTCAAGTTTAACTATTGATTAACACTGATAGGATGCCAAGATCGACAACTAATTTCATCCGTGGAGCTTCCGAAACAAAAGGGAAGTGTAGTATATGATATACTCGTAGATTAAAGGGACTAAGGAGTAGAATTTTAGAGCTCATTTCACTCCTTTATTAACACTGTTTTAAATGATTCCTATGTCGTTTAGCCTAATACTTTGGCAGTCGATGTGTTGGAGGCAACTTGATCTTGGCTAAAGTCTTGTTTAAATGGATGAATGGGTGTAAGATTAAAAGATTCTTGATGTAGGTAAAATTTCTGCTGAACAATATCAGCGGTGAGGCTAAACCTGGAAGGCTGCTGGCGATAATGGGGCCATCTGGGTCAGGAAAGACAACATTAATCAATATTCTAGCTTGCCAGCTTGCAGAGTCACCTAAGTTAAAACTGTCAGGCCTTTTGGAGGTCAATGGCCAACGCACTACAAAGAAATTGTACAAGTATGTGTAGTTTCAGTACGATTCTTATATCTAAGTTGGTAATGCGCAGTATTTATTATATCCTTATTTGTTCATGCTCTTGCTGTTCCAGGTCAGCATTTGTAAGGCAGGAAGATCTCTTCTTTTCTCAGTTGACTGTGCGTGAAACACTGTCACTTGCTGCTGAACTCCAGCTTCCGCAAATGTCTTCCAAAGAAGAAAGAGATGATTATGTTAATAATCTTTTGAGTAGACTGGGCTTGGTAAGACTTCTGCTTTGAGTGCATTTTTCAGATTGGGTCCAATTTGGAATATAGTTTCCATTTTACTTTGTTTCTTATTGACTTTGTACATGGGTTCCTTGTGTGCGAGGCTAGCACTAATGTGTTCCGTTGTCTATTTCATCTGAGCTTTTCTGTATCTGAACTTTGACAGGTTCTTTGTCAGTGTGTTAGCGCTGTCAAAGAACTAAATCTTGATATTTAATGTATTTGTTTTAGCTTATGATGAACTTCCTTCCGTGAGTGAACTATAAATTGTGACTTGGTATTCATTTCTTCCAAAGGTCAGTTGTGCGGATTCAATTGTAGGTGATGCCAAAGTTCGAGGTATAAGTGGCGGAGAAAAGAAGCGTTTGTCTCTAGCATGTGAACTAATTGCTAGTCCTTCGGTCATATTTGCAGATGAGCCCACAACTGGTATGTCTGCTTTTGTTTTCGTATTGCATGCGTATAGGCCTTTGCTTTCAAGTGTAATTTAGTCTTTCGTCATTGTTTGGCATACACACATTTCAGTAATTAAACTTGATATCTCTAATACTTTCGTCCGAAAAGATTGGCCATGTTTCCCTCAACAAATTGATCACTTCCTAAATTTTAGGAAGTTAAATGATGTCTTTCCGATATTACCACCTTCAATGAAATGAAATCGAAATTATTCAATTGGTAGATTAACAGAAATTTTTAGATACACAGACATATATGATTTTTCTCCATGCTTTCCTGAAAATGAGCTGTAGATTTGTAGTTTAATCAGTCCAATCTGTTTAAATGGCGGAAATATAGAATATTAGTGCACTATCTTGCAGTTTCTATCTTGATGGGAAAGAGTATTTATTTTACAGTATGTTTTAAATTAGTGCCCAGGTTTCATGCAATTCTGATTAAGACCACTCTTTTCATATACTGTTAGGTTAAGAGTGGAGTTTAATTTCTGTTCCTCTCAGAAAAAAGACATTTGAGGCAGCGGAGAAAAATTAGGCTAATTTGATTGTTTATGATGATGCTCTTTTCAAGTGCTATTTCCTTTTATCAAAATAATTATCGCAATTTGGGAAACTTAAGTAATTGTCTGCAGCACTAAAGAAAAAGTATATCTGCAAAGGGATTTGTCGATATAAAGTTAAGCATACAAACTTTGAATTTCTAATGTAACCTAGAAACTTTTGCTATGGATTTAGAGTTTACTATGAGGATGGTTTTTAGTCGTGATGAATGGATTTTCTCGACAATAGCTTGGGATTGCAAGGTGCTGGCAGCAAGCTGGACACCCCCTTTTTTCTTCTTTGTTACTTCATTTATCGGATCCTTTTAGATCTTGGAGGTGCTGTGACGAGTTTATCCATGTAATCTTAGGTCACAGCCTCACAGGACATTGTACTGAGTCTGTCTTGCTACTCTCTTTTGATCTTTGTTCAGGAGGTCATTAGGATTCCTCAGGAATTCCCTAGAACTACTACTACAACATTACCCCCGTCCTAGAACTACTGTTTACTGACAAAGTTGTGAGAAGTAATTTATCGTAAAGTTTTAGGAAAAAGGAAAAGAATATAAGTGTAAACCTGTATAAGAAAGATAAATGGAAAGGAATTTCTGTGGCAGTTGGTAAACTCAAAAATTCTTTAATTTTTCTTTATCAAACAGAAACAATATACTCCGTAGCTATTATGTAGAACATCTGGTTGAGTCTTTTTTGCTGTACTGCCGGAGTATCTTTCATATTGTGCAATACTTATTTTGTTTTTCCCATAGGCTTTTTCTAGGTCTGAAATTGATTGATGTAGATCAGGATTGGCCCACATTCTCTTGATTCCTGCTCTTCTAATAATACACAGTAATGCTTTATATAGTTTGGATGTTTTTTTGCTTTACCTGCAAATAGTAAAATATCACGAAGGCCTCTTGACTGTTACATCTTTCTTCTAACATTCTGAAATTTTGATTGTGTAATTGTCAACCATCTGTTGAGTTAGTTACGGCTAATTGCCTTTTGCTCAACATGAATGTGATCTTTCCTTCCTCCTTTTCCTTCTGGCTTGTCATTTGTGAGTGTATCTAGGGAAAGGATTCCTATGAAGCATATGAGAAATGGAGTTGCAAATTTTTAAGTCAGACGTTAGCTGTAATGAATCTGGCCTTGTAGAGATTGATTCATTACGAGGACTTGCGTACTTTAGTTTCAATTGTAGCCCGGCTCTTCTTCTTATGGATCTATCACACCCGGACTTTTCCATATGACTCTCTGAAACATAATCTTGACTAATCTTCACGAAATAGCCTAGTCTCAGGCTACATCAGGGAAACCAGGTTAATATTTGCACCTATGTCAGATTGTCAGACTAATGTAGCTTTTGTTGTCATTTGTTTGCTTTTATCTTTGTTTACTTTGGGTGCACATCTGCGCGCCTGTTATAGATCTTCTATCTATCTGTGTGTGTGTCTTGTGCCGCGTCGTGCGTGTGTTAATTGTTGATAGTCTTTATGTTTATTATTTTCAGGGTTGGATGCCTTCCAGGCAGAAAAGGTTATGGAAACGCTGAGGCAACTTGCAGAAGATGGTCATACTGTAATTTGCTCAATTCACCAGCCTAGAGGATCAATTTATTACAAATTTGACGACATTATCTTGCTGACTGAAGGTTCACTAGCTTATGCTGGTCTGGCAAGAGATGAACCTTTGGTATACTTTGCAAAGTTTGGGTTGGTAACTCAACCTTGTGCGTTTTATCTGTTTTACATTAATAATACAGAATTACATATAATAAGTATGTAATGTACCACCTCTTACATCTTTGCAAATTAGCTTGAACTATTAGGTTTGGTTTAGTCTATGGTATTACTATTTGCTAAATACGGGAAGTTAGGCTAGGGCAGGTGGGAAGGGAATGTTTGCTAGTGCATCCATTTTTCACTAATGTTTTAAAATGAATAGGGGCCAGGTTATGAGGTGATACTTTACAAGGCATCATATATTAGGAGTATAGGACGAATGACTTACTGAACTTTAGTTTGACATCATTCATCATATCCAAAGTACTAGAATTATATAGTATGCAGATTTTATTTGTTAGTAGGCAGCATTTTATGATTCAGCGCCTTTCCCGTTTCTAATACACAATGGTCGTCCGAATTCACTTATGTATATAGGACTCACCCTTTGATGCTGTTTTGTTCTGAATTTACGATTTCGGTCACGGTCGGTGTATGGGTTTTGTAGCCTAATCTCTCTTCATCAAGCCTTAAAATACTGTCTTGGTAATTTTCACAACCTTTTGGTCGCTCCTTATCGGTAATAGACACATCATCGTTCGTGTATCGTATTTCACTGGTTCTTATGCATAGTTTGGCAGATCTTATTTTATTCAAAATTCTAATGACTCGTGGCAAGCTTTAAACTGCACTAGCTTTCTAGAGACATTTCAGCTTATAGACAAGGTTTCCAATTTGAATATATATATTGTTGGCTATGCATGGAAGCGTAGGAATGATATGCTTGAGTGTTCGTTATAATGCTTGTAGACCTTCCTTTTCACTAGAGGACTACTTGCAAGTTGCAATCATCTGGTGTATTTTCTTACTTTTCTGACTGACTAAGTGACTAGTATGTCTCCTTAGTTTTCTATGTCAATGTATTCAGTTGGTTTAGTTCTGTTGTTTCTTTGAGGTACTTCTAACAGTGAGTCATTGAACAGGTACCCGTGCCCAGATCATGTGAATCCTGCTGAATTTTTGGCTGATCTCATATCTGTTGACTATAGTTCGTCTGAAAGTATTAGCAGTTCACAGAAAAGAATAGATGCACTTGTGGAGGCATTTTCTCGACAAACTGCCTCTATCATTTATGCCTCCACGCTTTCCAGAGAAGACAAATTTATCAGAAGCATGAATCCGGGAAGGAAAATGGCCGTAAAGAAGTGGGGTTGGTGGAGGGAGTTCTGGCTTCTTCTTAGACGTGCATGGATGCAGGTTAATCTCCCAGATGTCCTGTTTTGCTGCTTATTATCTGTTTATTTGATGCGTTTTTGTACGGCATTGGTCAATAGTAATTTTTTTGGAGGTATAGAGGATATTTTATGTTTTTTTTTCTCTTAATTCTGCATCATAGAGTATAGGAAAGGACAGAGGAAGTTGGTCACTGGGATGAGTCTGATGAGAGAAGTGACATATTTTTGTTCACTGATAATTGTTCTTATTAGTTAGTGCCAATAATAAGTTAGTGTTGTTATACTTGCTTTTGATCAATCACTGTGTTCTATGTGGGTCGTTCATAGAGTACAGCTGGTCAGTCGCCTATGCGCTTGTACCTGCTCAAGTGCTCAACTGACATGCTTTTGCTTTAGACTTTTATACTCTTGAGTGTCTGATCAAACAGTTTCTCAAATTATCTGTCGTCGTGGATGCTGTTAACTTTTCGTTCATTTTTACTTATTATGTTGGCTTATCAGGCATCTCGAGATGGGCCAACAAATAAGGTGCGTGCTAGAATGTCAGTTGCATCAGCAATAATATTTGGGTCAGTCTTCTGGAAGATGGGATTATCTCAGACATCTATTCAGGATAGAATGGGACTGCTTCAGGTACATTCATGTGCTGGTACTTCGTTTTCTATAACTTCGGTAAATACTGCTTGTCTAGCTGTCTTCTCCCATGGTATTAAAATTCTCCCACTAAGCCGAGGCCACAAAACTGAGACGCGAAGGTTTTAATGATTACTGTGACTGCATTTTACTGTTTGTGAGGCAATATTGGCTGTATTACGCGCGATTAGGTCGCGACTGTCCATAACTATAGTCATGGCACGCGAAAGTTCACAAAAATTTACAGTATGTTGAAATTTGTTGCTTTCCATAATATCCTATTTGTCAATCATCACCATTAACCAAATATTCCTTTTTGGACCTATTTTAGACAGTAGATTGGTAAAAAAGCTAAAAATACAGTGGGTTAGGACTTAGGGTAGTTTGCTGTGAAAATGTGAACAAGGATTCCGAGTGATAGAGATTAACTGGACTGTTGAAGATGATCCATAATGATAATTGCATCAAGAATTGCATCAATTGACTTCTACTTGCAAAGTTAAAATGCGAAAATTGATGAATAGATTAGGTTAGACTCTTGAGATTAATTTCCCAGCTAACTAAAGGGCACATGGATATAGTGTGAACCCCTGTAGCTTTCTTTAGGAAAACTTTCTCTGGTTTTGGCTAGCCATTTTCTCATACGGTACTCTTAACTACACAATGCAAGCCTCTCGCCTGTTGATATGCACAATATAATCTGTATCTTGAGCAACTTTGTAATGGGAATGCTTTTTCCTTGTCTATTATCTGATTTGTATGCCTTTGCAAACTGTTAGGTTACTGCTATAAATACTGCTATGGCTGCATTGACAAAGACTGTTGGTGTGTTCCCCAAGGAGCGTGCAATTGTGGATCGGGAGCGGGCAAAAGGTTGCTATATGTTAGGTCCATATCTACTCTCTAAGTTGCTGGCTGAAATACCTATTGGAGCAGCCTTCCCTCTGTTATTTGGCTCCATTCTTTACCCTATGGCTCGTCTTCATCCTACTTTATCCAGGTGAAGTTTTAACTTCAAGTTCTTTGGAGCAGTTGTTTGATTGAGAAAATTTTGCTAGTACTGCTCTGTGATCTGACTAGAACTAACTATATCTGCACTAACATTTAAGTTGATTGACTTCAATACATGATTTTGCCAGCTATGAGATTAAATGGGGGATTCTTTGAGGTTTCGGATAAGATTATGCTTCCAAGTTTGACTTGTTTGGAATATAGCTTTGTATGTCTTCAGCTACCACTTTTCCGTCTACTCTCAATATCAGCCTATGTGAACTTAACTCTTTGGAATATTTGTCATAATAAAGGTTAAATAACGATATCTGCACCAACATTTAAGTTGATCGACTTCAATACATGATCTTTCCAGCTATGAGATTAAATGGGGGTCTCTTTGAGGTTCTGGAAAAGATTATGCTTCCAAGTTTGACTTGTTTGGAATATAGCTGTGTGCCTGTGTATGTCTTCAGCTACCACTTTTCCGTCTACTCTCAATATCAACCTATGTGAACTCAACTCTTTGGAATATTTGACATAATAAAGGTTAAATAAACTTGCAATGCCTTTAACAGAAGAAAGAAGAAAAAAAGCCTTGACCTGGATTACTTGATTAAAATGAGAAAGGTGTCTTGGTTGAACAGACTTCCCTTCTTGGTATCTTGCATAAATGGATGTCTATGTTTATTGTGATTAGTGACTACTCACACAACTTTCTCTTCATATTTCTGTTGTTTTAGATGCTAATGTTGTTGAGGATAACCTTGGCATGACAATTAGATTGCCTCTTAGGATTCATTGACACCCAAAAGGGTTATGTATTGTGAACTGTGTTTTAATAAACAATAGGGGACATGATTGTGTGTGCAAGTGGCATACTAGATTATGTTATAGAAAACTCATGTTTTGTCTTAAAACGAAGTGTCCAAGTATCATACCCATGTCCGTGTGTTGATTGTTGGACCCGGGTACGTGAGGTAATATGAAGTGTCAGAGTAGCGGAGATTGTGAATAATGCATTTTTCTTTCCTGTAGTAAATGAATTTCTATAATATTGACTCTTCCGAGTGAGAAAGTCGAATAGATGCCAGTTATAGTGGAGCAAGAATCAGAGTAAGAGTGTTTAATTCAAATATATAAAGTCAGTGAGTAATATTTGATTCAAGCATTGATGCTGCATCAAGATTCGGCTTGTGCTATGTATGATAACTGCAAGTAATGAATTTCTTTGTGTTGCATCTGGGTTTAGTTGAACTCTAAAAGTCTCAAGTATTTTCCATTGTGATTTTATTTGCCTTGAACTATGTTGAATTTGTTGCTGATTGGCAAACCTTGTCAGGGTTCTCAACATCTTTTTGCGCAAGTCTGAAAATGTTTATAACAAGAGTTTTAAAGTTGGCTAGCAACTTGAGTGAAAATGCTTGGCCGAGAACTTAACTTTTTAGTGTTGGCTCAGAACGTTTTTTTTTTTTTTTCCGGCTGATTGCTTCTTTTTAGGATTTGATCTAGAAGCCAATGCTTTAGCGTCTTATTTCCATTTGTGCTGTTAGTTTCATTGTTGCTAGGAAGGTCTTGCTTGTGCCTTAACTAAAATGTCTTCGAGTGGTAGCTGTCTATAGTCTTAAGTCTTAACATATGAACCCTGCAAGACCAACTAATTTCATTTCCTCAGTTTTGTTTGGAGGCTAAAATATTGAACATGATAAAGCCCATTAGTTTGGATGTAGGAATCTATTGGAAAAGGTAAATTTCATGGGACAAATAAAGGAGTAACTGATTGGATTGTTTCATTTGCTTTGGTAGTGGAAAGCCCTCCAGTCATTATTCTTCATTTGTAAACTTTGTGTGAGTTTACATTTCTTGCAAGGTTTGATAAAGTTGGTATGACTTTTAAAGGAGATCATAAAAGTTTGACATCTGTGTCAGGTTTTTTTATCTGAAATACATTATGTTGTATAGGCGTATAGCTCTATGTACCCTTGTTGAGCATAACCGAATGAACCGATAAGCCTAAGGACATAGATATATTCCTGATTCTTGACACGTAATGGTAAAGCATAAAATCTTGGATATATTTAATAAACTATGAGTACTATTTATAGAAAATATAGGAAGTCCCAGGAGAGAACAAGACCCTGTAAAATTTCTGATTGGTGCGTTATATGTTCTGGGAATCTAGCAACATGGAAGTAACTGGAGCTGTAGTTCTCACGCTTTGTATCATCCTTCTGGCTAGAGTGTATTTATTTCGGGTCAGATAATCATTTTGATATGCGCTTAATTTTTCTTTATTGTAGTACCGGCCTTTGTTTTGGAGTTACTGTTTCTCTCTTTCTGTGTATTATATTTGTTGGTATGAAACTTCTCCCCATTAAACTTCTCCCCATTAACTTGTACTTTTCACCATCAACTAGTTCCTTACAGTAGATTGACTTAAAGGTTTTTAATCCCTGGCTTTCTGAAAGGTCTAGGACATATACAGTCCCAAAGATGTCATATTTGCTGTTCAAATTGTCAATAAGCACTAGTTTTGCTCATTAGAGGAAGGCTCGCTACCTGGCTAACTAATGGAGCTCTACTATTGTTTGGTGGTGTTGTGGGTGGCTGTTGGATCTTGGGATTTCATTGTTTGACATTGTATAAGAACACTCATCAGCAGGGGTTTATCCAATACTTCATCCATCCCAAATTTATTGACCCCATCTGACGTTGGTGGTCAACCCATGTCAACTGTTTCCAAAAATTTCTTTTTATATATATGTGAAGTTACAATGTGAGATATTTCGTATTTGATTTATCAAACCAACTATTCACATCCTCATTTCAAAAGTAAATATTGTACATTGTGAGAAAATATCTGTCAAAGACCCAACTCAAAGTCGACATCTTTTGACAACCAAAGTCAAATGGGAACAATATAAGTGAGATGGAGGGAGTATTCCCTAAAGTTTCAGTATCCAATATTCAGAATTCATTGGTTTCTTAAATGTTTGTATACTTGTATCTCTAGTTCAACTCTCTGCTCCTTGATTGTGAAGCCATGTCAGTGCTAGGGCTACAAGTGTCAAGTTAATTTTAGAGAAGAAACTATAATCATCACAGAGTTGCTGACCTGGTTTCCAAAACTTGTAGATTTGGGAAGTTTTGTGGAATTGTCACTGTTGAGTCTTTTGCTGCTTCAGCTATGGGTCTAACTGTGGGAGCAATGGTTCCGACAACTGAAGCAGCCATGGCAGTGGGGCCATCTCTTATGACTGTTTTCATTGTTTTCGGAGGATACTATGTTAATGCTGACAACACGCCCATTGTGTTCCGCTGGATTCCCCGTGTGTCCCTGATCAGATGGTAAGTGGAGTATATTTTTGTACAAATACAAATACTTGTTACGGAGTATTACTTTTGATAGAACTTTTAGTTGCTTATCTCATCTGCAGTTTCTTCATGAACTGAAATCTTCTGCTTTTTACTAGGGCTTTCCAAGGACTTTGTATTAATGAATTTAGAGGGCTGCAATTTGAGCATCAACATCCATATGATGTACAAAATGGTGAACAGGTATTTCCTAACATTGGCTCAGTGATAGTGCCCCGTTGGGTCTCCTCCCTTTGAATGGCCATATCTCCTTCATTCTTGATTGAATGGGGTGTGTGAACTATCATTAGAAAGCTAACGAAAGTTCATTTACCTGTTATTGGACTCACCTTAAAAATCATTGGTAGACCTCGAGATATGGCAGTTTAAAGTCGACACTTATCATGGCACAAGGGTCTTCTCTCTTTGTTTTGGAGATTTCGCCTTTCCACTTATTTCTTCTGTATTCTTAGCTCCACTTTAATCTTGCTCCTTGGCTTTTCCTTATCATGGCACCCACATAACATAATATAGGAAACAATATAGAGACACTTGAGACATGATTAAAATAAACATTAACTAGATCAAAGCAATGATAGCAAAGAATAAAATGTATTGAGAGTTGTTACTGTTATAATATAAGACTAGTAAGTAGTAACATAATAAGGCTCTGGATGAGAGTAAAGATGGACAAAATCAGATGTTATCAACAAGAAATGCTATTGATGCCTTGCATACCTAATCTGTATGTTTTTAGCGTTTTGTATCATTGTAGATGACTGTCTATAGTTTGTGTACTCGTAAGGTTATCATTTGCGTAAGTTTGAACCTTTAGCACTAATGTCCTAATTAGACTTCCACTATTTACGTGTTATTGACCAATAGATTTGTGATAGTTTGAACCTGAATGCTCATTTTCATCCAACCTCTTACCTCGCAGTTTGCGGGAGAGACACGGGTTAATGTTATTGTCTTAATATTTCTCCTCTCCAGTTTTTGGATATAAGTTTCTTCTCAATATTTCAAATCCATTTGAGATTCTTCTAAGCAGCCATTCAAAAGGATCTCCTCTCCTCTTTTATGCATTTTCCTTTTCTTTTCTCCGCCCTTGTTTTTTATTGCCTATCTTGCTTCATTATTATTACTGTGTTTTCCAATCTCTCCACGTTGTCATCGTCTTCCACCACATTCTGAAACTTGCAGTACCACAAAGTTCTTGTTAGTCAACCCATAGTCATAATATGAATCGACTGATATGCGACTATCAGACTGACTGTGATGGCTGATATGATACAGTTTATAATTTGCCCATACTTTACCTATATAGTTGATCCTAGGCCTAAGCTGCTTTTCTTGTCTAAAGATTCAAGTTTGATTCACAGGCTTTGGAACGACTTTCCTTTTCTAACATTCAAATTAAGGACACTCTGCTCGCACAAAGCAGGATGCTGCTATTCTGGTATTCTACCACTTACCTTCTACTTCAGAAGAATAAACCAAAGTACCAGGCACTCGAAGCTCCTTCCGTTAATCAAGTTGCTAACTTGTCGCCACCTGAGAGTGACGATGATAAAGAACAGCCTTCTGATGACAAGACAGAGCTAAACGAACAGTCTGAACCTCTGAAAGAACAAATCCAACCGTTCATCCTGGAAGGTTTGTAGAGTCTTGGGCAAATAAATGTTGGCATAACATGCAGAGTTCTTTTATTGATCTATGTCATACAGGTGCCGAGTAAACAAGAACGTTTTAGGCGACAGTCTCGTGGCTTTTCTGTCATGAGAAGATATAAACCCGTCACTTTGGACATTACTGGACGCTATGGGCATGGTTCTACCACCATCGTACAGGATCTCGTGGTCGTTTATCGAAGTACTGTCGTCCAGCTTGGAGGTTTAGCATATTGGCATAGACAAGTTATCCGGATGTTTCTTATTAGTACCCCCTTCGTTTTTCTGATGTAAACATCTGTCAGGACTGTAATAAACTTGCTTCAATGTATTATCTTTGGCATTGTTTTCTTTGCTCTGGTTTCGGAAAGTAACTAAAGTTAATCCAACTTACATGAGTACTTCTTTCGATTTACTCGTATGTTAAATCTTAAATGGTCGCCAATTTTTAGCTCACATAAGAAACTAAAATGATTTTTAATTAAATAAAAGATGACGTCAAAGATGAATTTGGAAAAAAATTAATTACATGAACACATACAGGAGAAGAGTTGCAATGGTGTAAAAATACAATCTAAAAGAAACTAATAGTTTCATGTATTAATTAACCATGTATTTTATATTGATATGGACTATGTATGCTTACGGCTTACCACCACCCTCCCCGATCGCCTGCCACCTCCCCTTCACACCAATTTGGATCCTCTCAATACCTCCCTTCTCCATTTCTACTTAGATGATTTCCGGGAACGATTTAACTGTCACAAATGGAAGTAGTGGGTACCGATGTGGGAGAGAGGGAAAGGGGAAAGTAAGAGAGAGAACGTTCAAAAAATTCAAATTCGCTGCTCCTGCAGTGGTAATCGGGGGTTCACCAGCCACCAGGGTGGTCTGGTCTCCGGGAACCACTACAGTACAGCACCATGGAGCATCGCTACAATAACGGGTTCTGGAACAGACCAACCCGTTTCAATCGTACTTTCGAAAATAGGAGATATAACCTATGGAGACAAAGGAATTCATACAGAAGGAGATCTAGCGATTGGAGAAGAAAAGATGCAATTGTATCAATCTTTGTCGATAATATTGATGTAGGAACGACATCGGAAATCCTAAGGTCACATTTCGAGAGATTTGGGGATGTTTGTGATGTATTCATCTCCAGAAAAAGAAGGGTGAGTAATCCGAAGCTCTTTGGTTTTGTGAAAATGAAAAGTCCGATGAACGCATTTAGGGCGATTCAGATAATGAGGGGACGATGGATTGATAATTCCAGAATTTTTGTGAAAGAAGCAAGATTCGGATTGAAGCTTGGTAGTGGTGAAGGGTTAAGAAATGGTGAAGGTAGGATCAACAGAAACAAAGTCTGGGTACCAAAAAATAAGGAACTAACAAGAAGACCGTCTCCAACTCCATCTGCGGACAAGTTGAATCCGATTGACGAAGGTAAAATAATTAAGGTGAAGGTTAATCCAACTATGGTAGAAGAACTTGAAAGAAGCTTGATTGGTGAAAGTGAAGAACCGAGGGATGTTGAGGTCCTCTGTCAGACTCTAACCACCCAGTGGACTTCAATAACTAAGGTACGTGACTTGGGTCCGTATAAGTTTATTGTTACTTTCATTGATAAGGAAGATATGGAGCATGCTATTAGTACCAACCACCCCCTCCTACTACAACACTTTAGTCATATTTGTCCTTGGGATATTTATCATCAAGGGGATACCCGGCGGATTTGGTTAGAAGTGATGGGCATTCCTCCGCAAGTATGGTCAAGAGAGACTTGTGAAAAGATTGCAGGAAACTTTGGTAAACTTGTGTGTTGTGACTCAAATTTTGATTGCCCTAATAGTTTTGTTACCTGTAGAATCATGATTGACACAAATATTATGTCGTATATTGCTGAGGTAGTATATTTGAGCATTGATGAACAGTCCATTGGCAAGTCGATTTTTGTTAGGGAGGGGTCAAACTTGACTACTTGCTATATCAAACCACCTGAACTCAACCTGAATTTATCTTCCCATCAATGGGACGATACCTTATCACACAATCACCAAGACGAGTGTGATGTCCCAGTCTGTGATGGGGGTGGGCTCTCTGAAATCATGACTACGGTTCCTGAAACACCTGTGGATAAGGAACAATCATAGGCAAGCGAGAGGACGGTTACTGTGCCTGCTAATGTCAATTATGATTTAATTGATGAACTGGACTTGCTTTCAAAGAGGCGAAATGTAGAAGCACATTTAGATACATCACCTGATCTCAACCCGATTTTGTCTTCCAATCAGTGGGATGATACTGTATCACACAACCACCAGGTCGAGTGTGTCTGTGATGGGGGTAGGCTCTCTGAAATCATGACTACGGTTCTTGAAACTCCTGTGGATAATGAACAATCAGACGCAAGCGAGAGGACGGTAACCGTGCCTGCTAATATCCATTATGATATAGTTGAGGAACTGGACTTACTCTCAAAGAGACGAAATGTAGAAGCTCATATAGATAATCCTTCAGACATTTTGTCTTTTGATGATGATGATTGTCCCCCGGGCTTCCAAAAGATCTTCAATGCAAAAAAGGGTAAGAGGAAATCCAAGTCTCTGTCAAAGGATTGTAAACGCAAGAGCTACAAAACTTCGAAATATAAGTCGAATAGGAAAGCGGAAGACCAATTCTTAAAAGATGAACTCAGAGATAGGGTGGGGGAAAATGTGGAAGATAACATTGAACCATGGTCTGATGATGATTTTGATATTGATAGAGTTGAGGAAGAACGAAAATCCAAAGTGTTAGGGAAGTTGCTGGGATTCGGGGTTGGTGAAAGCTTAGACATGGACGATCTTCTTAGATAATTTTGCTCACTATAAGGCGGTGTGAGGACAGGAATGGTAGGGTGACAGATAGTCGAGATTTTTGTAGTGGCGGGTGTACTGGCAATGTCAATTGGCAGTATCAACTTCAAGAAAGTATTAATCGAGGAGCTCATCTTATATAGGGGAAAATAACAAGAAAGAAAATGAAATGACTTGGGGGAATAGATCGGCATGCTGTTATCGCAGCTATAGTTGAGCACAAGAGCATGAAAGGAGCAAAGGACTATATACGAAAAGGACGCTTGGTGCGTATTACTGGATCGCAATTTCTTGCGTTGGAAAGGGTGCTTGTTTTTTGTTTTTTCTATTTGTTTTGTTCTATTCCCGTTTTTTGTGAACCTCTTGGGACCCTACTCGCTGTAGGTTTCTGGGATTTTATCCCGTTTTAATAATCAAAAAAAAAATATAAATATTAACCTATTAAAGGTGATGACCAAGAAATGGAGAGGATCTTTACTCCCTTCACACTATGGTAAGCGAAGAGTTGATATTTGGTAATTGATTCCCAAAAATTAGTTGATATTCATTCACCAAAGTGTTCAATGCGCAGACGCATGGTCATTTACCAATGTGCACCAGAGAACTACAATCAGAGATCAAGCCAAAAAAGCCTTGCGTATAGACATTAGGAAACTGTCTTGACTCTTGCCACACATCATGACATTTTTCTTCCACCGATCATCAAAGCGTATACGAATCAGAATCTCTTCCGGAAAACCATTCCACATGATCTTAAGCTTTACCATCTCTAATTTTAGTACCATATGCCTCGAATTTTTCATATAATGAAACATCTCAAAAACAATTAAAATACGTAATTTATTTTCGCAGTACAAAATTTACTCATTTCAGTACTTTTTGCACCAACTTTTTCATTTCTCTACCCTTAACAAAAAAAAACAAGAAACCTAATTTTCTCTACCTTCTCTCTATTGTTATCCTTAATTTCCTTCAACCTCTTTAAACTATTCCGTTATAAATGATTACTCCGTATTAAACATAGAACATGTATATACTGAAAATTAAATTGACTCTTTCTTATTATTTTGTATTTTTTTTTGCACAAAAACTTGTGAGAGACCGCCTCTCAATAAATTATTGAGAGACGGCCCAGTTAGAGAATTTGGATCCCAATTATACCATATTATGATATGGTAAGTTTTATTAATTTAATTAATTTGGTTAATTAATAATTAATCTATTCTTGGCAGTTACAAACAAATTTCCTAATATTGTTCCTCAAAAATATTCTATTCTCTAAAAGATGTGTACAATATTATTCCACAAATCTTCTTCTCCTTCTCCAACGACGTTGTTCATTCTATCATTATCCATCATATTTTCAATTGAAATCAATCAAGATTTGTGTTTTTTATTTTTATCTTCTCTGCATTATTTTGTATATCGAACAATTATGTGTATTGGAAATCATTCGTTTAATTGCCAACGCAGTAGATGAGATCCACCAAGAAACGGTGATGACTATGGAAGGACATGACGATTCGTTAAAAATACAAGGTATTATTAACTATGATTGATTTATTTCCTATGTTTTTCAAATTTTGTTTTACAAACTAATTTGCTTTCATTGCGATTTGAAGCACTGGCGATGACGAACGTTATTGAAGATGATCAAGCAATACCGTCCGAGGAAGATGATTTAATGTACGATTTAGGCGTCAGCAGTACAAAACAGATTTATAGCGGTACTAATTAGGTGTCAGCAGTACAAAACAGGTTTATAGCGGTACTAATTAGGTGTCAGCAGAACAAAACAGGTTTATAGCTGTACTAATTAGGCGTTAACAGTACAAAACAGATTTATAGCGGTACTAATTAGGCGTCACTAGTACAAAACAGATTTATAGCGGTACTAAGGAAATCTAATATCGTTCAATATAATTGACACATTTTACTACAAATCTAGTCACATGCTATACAAAACAACGATTTCAAGGTACTAAATTAACAAGGGTACACTAAGGCTATATTACTGTACCAAGTACGAAATTAACGAAATTAGATACAAGCAGAGTAAATAGATACAAATGACAAAGTTCAAGGTACTATCACACAACTACACCATAAACCTCTATTGAGGTACCAATACAAAACTCATGAAAAATGGTACAAATCGTTTACTGATGTACTAAACAACAATTTAAAGGTACTAAACTAACAAGGGTACACAAAGGATATATTAATGTCCCAAATACGAAATAGAGCAAATGAAATCGTTTACACAAGGGTACAAAACCCTATCAAACCAGTACGATATTCATAGAAACTATACAAAACCCTATCAAACCAGTACGATATTCATACAACTATACAAAACCACATCAAACTGGTACGATATTCATAGAAACTATAAAAAACCCTATCAAAGCGGTACGATATTCAGATAACTATACAAAATCCAATCAACGTGGTACGATATTCATAGAAAACAATTGAATTGAGTTTTGAATTTTGGTATTTTTTTTTTGGGAAACAAAATAAACTCTATTAGACGGTTGAGTCTTTTGAGTTGATTTGCTTTAAATTTCCTTCCTAAATCTCCGCACAATATCTAAACTAATTTCGGTGCTTTTTTTTTCTCTCTCTCTCCTAGTTAATGGTTAAATTGATCAGGTACAATTCTAATAGAGTTATGTGGATCGTCTCTCACTATTTTAGTGAGAGACCGTCTCTCAGAAAACCTTCATTCCGTCCCGGTCATTTATTCGCAAAGAATAGAAATGTAAACAAATGATGAACACAAAGGAAATAATATTGTTTCGATCTCAATTACACTTCACCGAAACCTTATCGAGTAACCCGTTTGCCAAATAAATGGTTACGACCTCTTACTTTCATGATTCACTCCTTTGGTACTTTTGGTAGACCATTTAAATAACACCCTACTTATCAATCAATACTATATATTAATTCCAGAAACCAAGGGACTTGAATGTAATTTAATAAATCTATACAAATTAATTATACTATATAGTTTTTAATCATAGCACTGTGCGATGGACCTGAACAAGGGACTTC
>JAYMSF010000215.1:0-18688 GCA_036897335.1 Silene vulgaris | reverse complement strand
AAAGGAAAAAAAAAAAATATATAAAAAAGGGTTAAAAAAAAAAAAAAAAAAAAAAAAAAAAAAAAAAAAAAAAGACCATAAGCCAGTCTGTTACTGAAGACGAATTGAATATGATATCTTCAGGCACAGAAAGCAATGCTATCAGAGGGCATAAGCTAAGTATAGTCTATTTAAGCTGAAAGACTACTGAATGTTATCAGAAGCATTTTTATTTATCACAGAGCATGATATCAATTATTTTCACTTACAATGTAATCAAAGACTCAGTACTTTCTTTAGATGAGAAAAAATTGTATAAATGAATCAATAACAATAGAAGGAATGAGGACAGATATCCTCAATAGAGAGAAATACAAAATGTTCTTATCGTGTTGAAAGATTGTAGGGATCTTTTAAGGAGAATCCCCAAAGACAAACTGTTTTTTGGATTTAGAATATGATAGCATAACGTAATGACTCACTAAACTGATTGCACTGTTTATATTTTAAGTAGCATTCGGCCAATGCAACTTTCAACATGCGTCATCAGAAAGTAACCTCTTTGTGTTGATTTAGCACAAGAGTAGGTTGTAGCACAGATCCCCTTGCCCCATCACTGTTGGTAAGTCCTTGAGACGTTGTGACACATAATGTACATAATGTGGGATCCATAAAATCTCAAAAGGAATATCCAAGTTAATATTTTGACAAAGAAAATTACCGACTCAAACGCATGTTCAAAATATAAGTCAAATCAGAGAAATTTAAAAACTACTTTTGGTACCTTGATTAGGAATAGACAATGTAGCATCTGTAAATCGGAAAGCAAATGTGAGGCTACCATCTGAGCCATCCCTGTGACACATTACAAATGCTTAAACAAGCTTCCAGAACATTATCCTTCACAATGTTCACAAAAGGAATAAAATTTCAAAGCACAATGGTCAGTTATTCACATGGATACGTAAAGAATCATAAAGTTCTTATATCGTTTACATATAGGTAATATCTCTGTTTCCCTCAACATTTCCATATTCACATCCCCGTGTCTAAGCTCTCATCACTTTTAAGTTTATCGAACTAGTTTTGGTGTTAAATCTCCTTCATTTGAAACTTTAAAGTTATCGTAAAGTCTCTAATAAACACTGGCTTGGACCATAAATCCATAATTACGCTCCCAAAAAATGATAACACAAGTCCTCCCTGCAGAAATCCTCCGAGGACCAATTCTATTAACCACGAACCTTCGAAGTGAGACAGGGTACACCACTACACCGCTCACTCAAGTACTCAAACCACTTTTGGAACTCCAGCTCCATATTCCAGCTCCATGACCTCTTCCAAATTGCTTCTCAAGGTAGCAACCATGAAGAAAGTTGTTTTATGGGACGACAATCATCATCACTTCAGTTACTTTTTCAGAGAACCCTCAAATTTGCGGCTTTTTGAGTTACTTTTTCTGGTCAAAATTGAAACTCGGAAATGGCGAGTCTACAAGATGATTTGGTTGCAAGATAAATCTAAAGCTTTAGTTAGTTAAGAAATTGTGCAATCTTCTAGAGAAGTATGCCTCTCATGACTTCCCAGCCACTTCATTTGTATAGTGCAGGGATCCCAAAAGCTTGTCATTGAAGCAGAGAGAAAGGAAGTTCTCAATAGAAGACATGCTCCTGAGAAGAAACTTCAGTTTGACTAGATGGTGTTCTTGAGAGTGAATAATCTGTTTATCACATTGTTGGTCTCTTGGTCTTAGTCATTTTGGCTCTTGTCCTTGTCTCCATTCAGCTTGAGTAGGGTTTGCCCTTGCAAGGCTAAATATGTTTTCCATCTCAGAAGAGAAAGGTGAGAAAGGATTCCTTTAGCAAATATTGGAAGATGGTTCTTCGTTTTGGTGGTGTTTCTCTATTAAAAAGAGTCGTTGTATTTTAATGATATTGCTTGTAACCCTAGTATGCGTCAAGAGTTCATAATCCGCTTTCGAAGTCCTTTATTTGGAGACAGTTAAACCACTCTCACCAGCACCTAACTTTTGATAGCTCAAGTGTCTAACACCCAATTCTCTGATTGTGTATAGGCGCCCCCTTGTGTTTTCTATACATGGGTGTCACCTCCTAATGTGTTTTAATAGATATCTTCTATTACCATTTTAAACAAAAAATATTTGTGAGTAATAATTAGTTGCAGTCTTCAACTGAAGCTCAAAGGTACACAAACGTAGCTAACAGAAACTCGGTTGGTTAAAAAAGATTCTCCACGTTTTCACTTACTTTTTCTCTTTCGACGGAACCTTCCCTGCTAGTTTAGCTGTTTGCACAGTAGCGTCAGCTGATGATGCTTTTGGAGTTGCTCGCAAAATCTCACATATCAGCTGTTGGCATTCACTCTATCACGCAATCAAAAATCGTGAACAAGTCAGGAAAAGTTGCAAATGAACACCCTGATCACTTTGAAAATAGGATGGCAAGATTAGCCAATCTAGCAAATGTCAACATCGGCACAACACAGAAAAAGATCATAAACCACACACAAAGCTAAAACAAAGTATAAATCAGAATACCTGTAGAACTGTAAGTGAGAACCCAATAGTATAACCACCAGTAGAGTCTGATTCAGTGTTCCAGCTTACATCCACCAAAGACTTGGGCGTATTGATGTCCATATGTTGACTAACTTTTGACTCAAGGAGCTCTCCAATAATAACATGATTCTCTAAACATTGATGAGATGAAGTCTCAGGCTCATGAAATAAATTCTTATAAAAATAGCTTAGAGATTATACAATCATTCAGTTGCCAATTCCAAGTATGAAAGAACTATGAAGTATGACAACTGTTTCTTATATAGGTTTATAATATAATAAACTAATTATTGCGTAAAAAATGACTGGTGGCTCACCAAATATCTTAACAATTGCATCCAGGATAGAATTCAGAAGTTCTCTTGCAATAGCCTGCGCTTTTCCTGAGGGTGACATCACAGGTGTTACTGGACTAACAGCCAACAATGTTCCACTGAGAGACATGCCATTTGCACGTTTCTGTTTGGACAACTGGTACATCTCCAACTGCCCCTTCAAATTTTGTAAAGTTGACGAATATGTTGTCAGACTAGTTCCAGGCTTGGATGAGCTCATGCGGTTTGCATAATTCTTGATCTTGGTGGTAATGACCTCATGAATTGTAGGTCTAAGCCTCTGACTATAACAATTACAGGTTTCACCGAGAAAGAAAGGAAATAAATTAAGTTAAAGCCAATAGAAGAAAGGGACGCAACACATATCTCAGGCCAAAGAATGTTTATAAGTTGGTGAAACAGAGCACGCTAGATCAATCACTTTGATCTCATAAAAAACAACTTAAGATCAGAGGTCAGACGAACCCTGAAGACTCAAAGATAAAGAAAAGCTACATATAAATGACATGAAAACCACAAGAACTGGACTCATAAGCCAAAAAGTCAACATCCTTCACTTTTTTTTAAGATTTAACGAAAATACAGTGTGGAAGGTGGAGACCACTTATCCACCAAAAGTAAGAAGAGAAATAGGGGAGGGGGAGTATTATCCAATAACTTTTTATACAGATACATGCCAAGGATAGCCTCGTGAACAAGAGCCCAACAACAGGCTAAAAATTGACACGCAAAGCTGCTAAAATACCCAATCCTGGAAGATGATACTAGCACTATCCAACCAAATTATTCGCAGAATACTCATAGCCCAGTTAGTTTGTTGAGTATTTGGGCTTTCTTGGATTAGGAGTAATTGATATGAAGATCACGAGCTCGAGACAAAGGAGAAAAAGAGGAAATGGTGGTCGTAAAGGGAAGATAAAGAATGGTGACGGGATCAGTGTGTCGGGAGGAAGTATAACTCCCATATGAAGGTAATACATTACCCCTAGCTCCCTAGGGAAGAGGTGGGTAACTATTACCCCCTTAATGTGATACTTATTAACCTATCTTCATCTCCTTCCTCTATCCGCCATTACCATCACCTCCTACTTTCCTTTGTATTTTTCCTCCATGCCCCCATGGTCCTGTAGGCTGTAACTGTAACACCAATCCAACCGATCCTTTTACAGGAACAGAGTGAGCGAGAACAGCAAGAGAATCTAACTTAAATCGCACTCCAACATATATACATATAGATGGCTAAACAGAGACCCATTACAAAGTTTCTTCTTGAGAAAAATGGGAAGTTGCCTGGGTGTGCTTGAGACACATTACAAAGTTTTTCAAGAGCAACGAAGAACGTCGGCTTTTTCCCTAAATTCACTATTCCTATCGACGGCACACACAAGTTCTGGGAAGGAGATCAAGCAATTACCATATAATAGCGCCAGCTGCAGCAACCTTGCCAAGCTTGCACAAGCATTCAATCATAGTTTGCAGATACTTCACATGTAGAGGAGCATCAGTTTTCTGCACAACTTCCTGAAACCAAATGAATGTACAAAACCTAAAATTCATGACCCTGTAAACACTGCTGAAAGTTGATGAGAACTAACTGACCATACATCCATACCAGGAACTCATCAGGTGAAGCTGAGGAAAGCCATGGTGGAAGTTGACTGGATAAAATTCCACCTTTTCTATTAACATCAGTTTCTTCACCTCCCAATCCCTCCTCATCATAATGACCATTATGTAACCTGAAGAAAACATGTATCATTATCAAACAGAAGCAAGTTAACATGGCCGGTGAAAAGTCTTAATCCAGAATGCAATAATTCGCCACTAACATAGAAAGTAGTAAGTTGGAGCCTACTGGTTTATTTTTCAAAGAGAACAAGTTGATTGAACAGTCGAGAGCTAAAAACAAGATCCATGAGAAAAACAACGCAGGAAAGGTAAGTGTCTTTTCTAATAAATTAACCAACATAACTATAAAACAAAGTTGATTATGAAGTTGAGATTGATCTTGACCCATATTAGAAAGTCTGACATCACTTACTAAGCATTCCCTATTGTACTCCTGTTAAGTATGGCAAACAGTAACATATTCCACTTTCCACATTGTACTGGAGGAATGGCAAATGCACAACAAAGGTTTTGAGGCTGCTGTAATTACTTGTGTCTCATGGCTGGTGTTAGAAAACTACTTCAAATGCTATCGGGTAAGCGAAGGTCTTCATTTCTAGCTAGACCTTACGATCTGCAGGTCTGACAGCAGTTGGTTCGCAAATAGTATTGGAAATGACTTAAATTGTGACCAAAGACAGTTGACAGAAATGTTACGTTTATGATGGATAGTACAGACTAAAGGGGTCACTTCTTTTTCACTTTTATGAATGGATATTATAGATGGCATATGCATCAGTGGAGAGCACCAAAAGCTTGTGAATGGGCGATTGGCAATGGTCATGTGCTTACATGGCCCATCATCATAGACAGGTGATATAGTTGCATTGTCCAAGATGTAACAATTACCAAATGAAAGAAATAAAAGGAAAGAGAATGTTTACCCTCCATCAACACCGTTGTCAGGTTTAGCTGATCTTGTTCGTCTAGATTGTGTTTGTGAAATACTCATAGACAAAGAAAAGGCTGTGGCCAAGTTAGCTTCATCATCTCTTTCAAGTATGCTTGAAGAAATAGAGCTGGAGATGGGCAAATAGAGTTTCAGACATTAGAACTCCTTTTCAGAAGAATAAGACCCAATAACCAGCCTTTATAGCAAAATACGAGATACACCTATCCCACACAGAAGCCAACAAAGAATTTATTGAACAAAGAAAAAACTATAGACAACAATAAGCATTATTACAATGAAAACTAACAAGAACACTTTGAAATTTCATTAACAGGAAGCATCAAACTTCAATCATAATTGCAACTATGATGTAAATAGTTAACAAAACAGCAAGGACCAAGGAGAGAAAGAAAGAATACCTATAATCACCATTATTATAAAGATGGGCATGTAAGTCCTCCAAAACCTTATAGAAGAGAACACCACGCAACTTACTCAACTCAGATCTAACATCTTGTAGTGCACCAACCTGATCATAGAGCCTAGTTAGTTAGCTTGCAATATGTATGAGAGTGCATTAAATAGCTCTTGAGAGCAGGACAGGCAAAAGTACAAGATTGGTGTAAGTGAATTACTGAAAAAGTTCACGACAATGAAATGTTAAAAGCCTAATCCAACACAAATAAGTACATAACTGACCTAGTCAAATTTTACAACAAGGAATGGATAAAACCCGGGCTCTGATTAGAAAGAAAAATCTGTACGAGGAGTTCTTCCATTTTGTTTCACTAGATAAAAGATGCTTTCTACCTCAACTGTAGAGAGAACAAAATGCATCGACTCCGCCCATATCATATGATAACTATACTCTTTCTTAGAGGGCTAATTATGATCATTGAAGGAGGAGCCTACACGATATAAGAATTTACCTACATTTCTTACGCCTAGAGACTAGAGAGTCAGAAATACGTCAAGCAATGAACCATCATAACGACACATCATATCATTCACATAGAGAGTTCTCAACTCCCTACTAACTGCATAGGCGAACACCATGCAACCTATACGAAGTCGGGAATTTTTTTTTTTTTTTCTGTACAACAAAAAAGTTACGTAGAAATCACTATACTTTTATTATCACTTCTAAGACCTTAAGAAAGTATATTAGATATAAGGTCCGGTAGTGAATTCTAACACCACCACCACAACAACAACAACAACAGTATTACCCAAATATCTTAATGGCTCCACCTGCGCTGATGTAAGGAGGCGAGATAAGGGAATTAGATATGCGAACCCTTATCCATGTGTCAAAAATACACAACGGTTGTTTTCGAATAACCCTGACACCACTGCCTCTATGATTCTCGTATGTGACGGCCTGGACAGCAATGTGGGTCGGATGAAAGCAGCCTTATCCATGAGCTAAAAACATAAAAAGGATGTTCGTGGATGACCAGTGCAGAAACTGGGTCGTAAAAATTCATGTGATACTTCACGAAACAAGATGCATTGAGAATTTAATAAGTCACTTCGCTTTATTCATCTATATTCCATAGTCGAATAATAGTGAGCCTATAAATCCATGGGAAATAAAAACAGTGAATTTCATTACTAGTAAATCAAATAGGCACGGTATCTTGTCATAGTTAGATGGTCTCCTGTTCTAAATTTGTAAACCTCAAGTACCACACTTAAATTAACTAAAATTATGGGGTTAAATTAATAAAGGCAATACATTTCAACCAAACAATATACTTAAAAGGGCGGCCAGAAAAAGGAAAATGAGAAGTAAAATAAAACATTAAAATGGACAAAGAGAGAACCGTTTGAAGGCCTTCTCTCTCAAGCATCAATGAGGACTGAACATGCAGTTGGACTGCAGCATAAAACTGTTTCTCAGCAATAAGTTTCTCAATGCGAGCTGGAACCTACATTATGTATGAAAAGAGCAATGAGACAGAAATTGTTAATATAACAAATTACTTCGGCTTCAAAGGAAGAGCCTGACAAGTGCCACAAAATTACAGCATTGCACAAAATACAAAGGGCTTGAACCCTTAAACACATGATTTAAAAACATTGGATGAAGATTCCCAGGAAAAGGCTTGTAGTCATTCTGAATAATGGAGAGACCTAAATCGACAGCCTTTTTTTAAGGAGGATGAGTGGGGGAGATGTTATTATAAAAGATGAATCACCCTACGCATGTATTAACAATAAGTGACCTTTACAAATTAGGTAAAAACCGATATTCAATAAAAGGAGTTCAACTGTACAAGAATTATAATGCAGCCCAAACTAAGACAGCGCTAAGAAATGCCTATAAGCATAAAAAACCAGTACAACAACAAAAACACTTTCTCAGTGTCTCAAAGGCAACCTTACAAGGTCAAGGTAGGCAACCTTACTCTTGTCTTGAAAACAAATAGAGGTTGCTTCCGAATGACCCAATAGTGAAAACTAAGTTGAGAATTTCGTCAACCACAGGTATTTTACAATAAAAGAAGCACGGGTAGTTTAGTGGGTCATTACAATTTATTCCATTATATCCTAAAGAACATACCACTAGTATTAAAAAATGTGCATGAAGGACATATATACCTTAGATAATCCCTCAATCTGATCTAAAAGAGAGATTATGTGACGTAATGTAACAGATCGATACCATAACTGGTGCAACTGCTTGTTACGAGCACCAAGTCGTTTCTTTGCTTCAGAGAGGTCACTCCTCACAACCGAAATACTTTCAGCAGATTCGCTAAATAACCGCAAAATCTGACCACGCAAGCGTAAGAGTAAAATTAAAAGCATATTTTAGGACTCAACTTTTGATAAACAATATGTAAAACTATAAAGCGCATTTAGGATTCGACTTTTGATGAACTATATAAAATTTCACACAGATAATCTCAAGTTTGCTTCATCTTCCCAAAATCATCTCAACTATAATTGGTTTTCCAATAATCCTAAAAGATGAGGTATCATCCCAAAATAATTCAAAAATAACACTGTTAACTTTCCCCTGCATAGTTAGTTTTGATACCGTTTTGGGAAGAAGGCTCCTGAACTTGGGATTACAACAACATAATTCCAACTTTGGATTATTTTGAGAAGACATAACGAACTTGAGATTATTAGTGTGAATTTTTTCGGAACAATACATAACAAGTGAGGAAGGGTATGAACAAAAATGACATCAAGGAGCTCTATTATTATTTATAACATACAGTAAAAGACACCAAGTCAATTTCTCATTGATCTTTCATTTATTTTAGCCAACAATTTTTACATTTATTCAATGATGTATTTTAGATTACAGCATCAAGACAGAGGAGTACAAAAATCAAGCCAAACCTAAGCAAGTGGGGTCAGTATTGAACTGTGGCAAGCAAATAAAAAAAATATAGAGGTGAATTTGAGTTGAGAGCACCAGCAACAGCAACTCAAGCTCTAGCTCAGTTTTATTCAGTTAACAACCAATGAGTTAAAACCGTAAACATACAGCTATATACAACAAAGGTTCACCTAAGTTTCACACCTAAAGAATCTAAATGTTTTGCCAGTGTCAATTTTTTTGGAGGGTGTCTTTCTGATCTGCAGAGTGCAGACTGCAGAAGCATAAAATACCTGCTAAGCTACTCTATTATAATGAAATTGTATTATTTTTCATCACAAGAGGCAAAATAGAGAAAGTACCTGAGAGTAATTTTGAATTGCCCTATTGAAGCCACTATGATAGGCATGTACAACTTCATTCACAACATCCTCAATAACATCATTGTTTTCCTTTAAAGCTTCTAGTTCAGTTTCCCTGTCTTTTGAGGTCAAAACACGCACCACGTGAGGCAAGGAGTCGAAACGTGCTGCAGCCCAACTTTCATCAATTTTCAATAACTCCTCCCTCAAATGCTGCAACATTGGAAGCACCAGTTAATGTATGCCCTCTCTTCTCCTCATATTAGACATATTTAAACAAAAGTAGATGCACATTGGACGTAACACATTAGAACACGTAATGAAATATAAGCAATCCATCTTGTACACACACTACATGATATAAAGAGCAACGAGATCAACCATGAATCTGAACTTTAATGTATGGCCCTCTCTTCTCCACACAGTGACATAATCAAAATATGCAACAAAGAAATATCCTTATTCAAACAGCTCGTTCTTAATTTAAATGTCGGAGAAACATAAGATCTACAATGACTCGCTAAACTGCTGGTGTTTCATTTTGTAAAGTAGTTTTCGTTTGCAGCAATTCTTGACGCATTTTCATTTTGTGTCGTATGTCTCTCTATGTTAGTATGTTAGCACGCTCACGAGGGTAAGAATGTCTACATCTGACCGCCTCTAACCCCGCAGTTCACAAAAGCCCTTGAGGCATTGAGATAATGATGTTCTGGACGGCAAACAATAATTCACCTACTAGTGCTACAACTACAGCAAACTAAAGTCTATCCATTTTGAGAGTCTTGAGACAACTGAATATGCTAAACATGATCCCTCTCGGCCTCTCGGCTCTCGTAGTCTCGCAGCAACAATTATGCATAAAAGTAAAACTTCATGGAATAGCATATCAAGAACAAATACACTCTTAATACAAAGTGTAGTACTTGTGTTACATAATTATACTTACAGCTTTGTCCGAAGGAACAGGGAGTCCATCGAAAAGCCCCATTCTGAGCTGAAAAACTGTCGAAACTCGCTACTCGAAACCGTAACTAAACTCGGATAATTCAAGCTCATGTGCTCATAATCTCGTCTCCAAAGATCACAATCCAGCTCAAAAAAATCAATATCTATGCACTTAACTTATAACAGTGCACTTAATTTCACACCGTAAACTCCTGAAATAATCCAAATTCAACAATAAATAAACAAAAATAAACTACTAATCCAGTATTCAGCTGATTGATAGTAACACAAAAGTCGCAAATCATAAATTATTGCGAAAATTGAGTAAAAACGAAATCAAAATTACTGAAATAAATTAAATTAGCGTAAAATCAAATGTAGATTCAAAGATCGAGAAGATTACCGAGGAATCAGCAAAGTAGGTGAGAGAGAAAGTGGAATTTTCGCGGAATGAGGAGAAATGAGAGTGTAATTGATGATTGAAGAAATTAGGGTTAGATTAATTTGGGGAAAATTGGAGATTGAATTGTATTTCTGGGAAATTTTGATTTTGATGTTGACTACTGATTAGGAAGAATGGAGAAGAAGAAGAAGATGAATCAGTGTATTTGCACACCTGGACACGGTTTCCTGAACCGCCGGTTCAACGCCTGTCTTTTTTTGAAGGGTGAATAGTATTCGCATCATTTTGGTGTGATTTTGTCAAGGGATAAAATTGTAAATTGGTTGACCGTTTTACGGTTGGTCTCTCTTATGACGCACGCACATATTTATTTGAACGGATAAATAGCATTTTACTTGAATTGGATCAATCGAGTTGAGTTCAAGTCGGGTCATTTGGGGTCAACAATACGTTTTGTTTCTAGTCGAGTTGGGTCATTTCGGATTTAGGTCAATTTTAGGTGTCAAGTTGACTGATCAGCTTGGGTTGGGTCATATTCGTGAATCGCGTATCGGCGTATGGGTCATTTACTCATTTTGAATCGGATCATTTAAAAGTTGGAGGTTAAAGACTCTAACTAGTACTAATTTGATTAGCAAAATTATTTACAAAATTAGTTATAAAGCAATTTTTGGTCAAGTTGGGTAATTTCGGATCTATCGTTTTGGGTCGAGTTATTTCTGGTCGGTCAACATTTGGTCAATCCCTATTCCGTGTCACATTCAGGTCACGCAACTTCGCATGGTTGGGTCAGCCTCATGGGTTGGGTCATTCAAGTCGCATCAGCTTTGCCAGGTATAGTCCTAACTCCTAAACATCCGTTTTACATATGCACGTCTTAAACAATTTTTTTTTTTTTGATATAAACCATCTCGTATAGATAGGAGTCGAGCTGGTTGTAATCACAAAGGTGGCAAGACTCTCCCTCGATCCCTCATAACATCCTTGTATAAAAATTCACTACTATCATACCATAATTGTGATGTTGAAAAATACTCAAATTTTGTTTTGTTAAGAACTTTGATCTGTTTTCACATACAAAAGAAAATGATCCCTAATCAATCCCTGCAAATTCTGATTATATATATGGGAGAGATTCATTTCTATTGAATATAATTCAAGGTTCACACTTATCCAGGGAATTATACATCCTCAAGTTACAATACCGAGCACAAAAATGTGGTAGCACATACATAGGGAACCTCATACTTATATTGCTCAGATAATATGGCACATTGTTATAATTTGGTCAGCTCCTTATCGAGTTTCAACCTGCAAATCTGACCGAGACTCGAATTTGTTAGCATTTTCAATTTAGCCAAGTTGTTGAAACTGTGATCGAGTCGAGTATTCCTTGATCAACCCTGAGAAAAATGAATCTTCTCTTTCTAGGAGCTTTGATGGGGTGTCATATTCTGCAATTCTTCCTGTTTTTCAGAATGAAATGTTAGTCATTAACTGTATGCATGCCAGTATTGGAATATTTATGCTCAGACAGTAAAAGGGTACGGTAACTTGTATGAGACGGTTTTTGACATCACGTGTGATCGGACTGTCTCATACAAGACGAACTGGTAAAACTTTAAAGGGTCTGTGTCAGAGTGAAATGTTAGTCACTAACTGTATACATGCCAGTATTAGAATATTTATGCTCAAACAGTAAAAGGGTACGATAACTTGTACAAGACGGTCTTTGACATAGTGTGTGATCAGACTGTCTAATACAAGACGAACTGGTAAAAGGGTGGGTGTAAGTACCGTCACTCAAGACAAGGACAAGATCGCTGTCGACCACAGTGTGGATTCTGTGAGCAATGGTGACAATTGTTCTGTCTCTGAATTCCTCGGTTATGATCTTCTGTATTATCCCATCAGTTGCAGAATCTACTGATGCAGTTGCTTCATCTAAAACGAGAATACTACTTCGTTTAAGTAGTGCTCTTCCAAGGCAGAACAGTTGTCTTTGGCCGGCACTCCAGTTCTCTCCGTTTTCAACCACTATACAACGGAATTCAGCAAATTAGATACACTTCCAAAAGTGCAGAAACTCTCATGAAGAACAATCCAACAGCAGAAGATGATAATTTGATATACTCACCTGTCGAATCCAACTTTTCTTCCTTATTTCGCACAATGTCTCCTAGTTGGCATTTATCCAACGCCTACAAACAACAAAAACGTAGATTTTAGTCGTGTTCTCTACTGATAAATTCAAGCAATATGTGTGCCAGGCATGATATGTTGAGTATTACCTCCCAGACTTGGGTGTCAGAATGCTGTTGAAGCGGATCAAGGTTTCCTCGAACAGTGCCATCAAACATGGTAGGGTCCTGTGGAATGATGCTGAGTCTAGATCTCAAGTCATGAAGTCCTATCTTGCAGATATCTACTCCATCAATTATGATACTACCTTCCCTTGGTTCAACAATCCTGAATAATGCTTGTATAAGTGTAGACTTCCCGCTACCTGTCCTCCCTACTACACCAATCTTTTTCCTTCCTGGAAATGTGCATGTGATATCTTTCAAGACTGAGGGAAGGTGTTCAGCATAACGAATCTGCAACATAAATTTAGACCTTCAGAATATTCGCCAGAATAGAATAACTGCTTAGAACAAGGATACATATTATATTTGTCGAAAATATTTCCCGCTGATATTAGATTCTTAATTTGCAATTTTATGTCCAAAACCTGAAACAGCATACCTGCAAGTTCCGGAACTGAATTGTTCCTGTAGTAGGCCAATTATCTGGAGGTCTACTGTCTTCAATAACAAGAGGGGCTTCACTCTTAAGCTTCGTGTATTGAAGAATCCGTTCTACAGAAATCATTTTATTTTCTGCATTGCATATATTCCATATGACTGAAGCTTGCTGAACATTCAAGTTTATTCCATATGTCACAGCTAGACCTGCAATGCCTGCGAAAATCAAGAACGTATTAATTTCACTGTTCTTGCAAATTGCAATTAGGGTTAAAGCAAAACGGCGACATAAATTGTATTCGCTTCTTGTAATAACCAGTTAATACGATTGTTCACGCAATTTTTTTTTTTTCTGTCATAGGCCAAAGCCTTTGATGCAGACCTGGCAAAAATGACCCATGACCAAAATGACCCTCTCAACTCGAGTGACCTGTTTGTCAGGTCTTACTAGGGTATGTTGTTTAGCAGCATTGTAAAAAGTTTTGAGTTCTTACTTGGATCTATGATTCCATCAGGAAGAGAAACCAGAAGAACCAAGGTAAATGCAAAAACAAAATTGGAAAGTTGATTCAGTCTGAAAGAAAGCCACTCCATGGCCGACACATTGTGAAACCACGGCCTTGAATGACCGTCTACCAAGACGAGGTTTGCATTAATAAAACGGTCCTCCTGGTCAAATGCACGTATAGTAGCTGCTCCGGCAAGTGACTCTCCAAAGTGATGGAGAATGGGAGTCTTCTGTATCTCAGCCAATCTCGCTAGCTCTCTTGCTGTCGGTATGTAATATTGCTGCACAAAATTTCCCATCAAATTCATTATCATAATCACATCCTGGAAGGCTGGAATCGCGTTTAAACTTTTGACTATCGAAAAGAACTCTTACCTTATACCAAATGCAGATTGCTGTCACTGGAATGAAGATGAGAAAAACTTCCCATGCTACCTGTGACATTACTGCAATGGTACCTAAAAGCTGAATCCCTGAGAATGCTGTCCAACCTAACCTTTGCGCGATTTCCAAGTCTAACACACTTTGATCAGACGATGCCTGCATATAATAGTAGAGTGTTAGGCATGAGTATCAGAGGTAAGATATGAAAAGCCAGGTTGAAATAGACTTTTACCCGATTTAGGATTCGACCAGCAGGAGTAGAATCAAAAAAGGACATCGGAGATCTTAGGACACTGTGAAGCATGTTCTCAAAGAGCCTTTGGGCAGAAAGGATGCCTACTTTTGCTGATAATGTAGACCGAACTAGTATACCAAGCGAGCTCGCAATAGAAAGTAGCGAGTAAATAAGCAAAACATAGTCCATCCCAGCTATGGGTGTTCCATCTCCTGAGGTAGGACAAGCCCATGTCATCCAATAATTACTTGCTATTTGCAGAGCTTGAAAACTTGTTTGTGCTAAAACTATGATCGGAACCAAAAGACCGCCTTTCACCATAGTAAGATATTGCCAATAAACTTCCTTGTCTATGCTTCCTTTCTCCCTTTCTTCATCCTGTATCAACTTTCCTTGCTTCTCCTTTATTTCTTCAAGGTTATCTTCAACTGAATCCTTTCTTTGGATTTGCTCTGAACTTGCTTTCGTTTCGGACCCCTGGTATTGATTTTGTGACAGTGTACTCTGAGAGCCTTCAACTGCAAGAATTGACTCTAGGGCTTGGTTATGAGCCCCAACAAGGACTTCAAAACCGATATTTTGCTCCAAAAGTTCGTTAAAATTTCCCGCTTGAGTGATTCTTCCATTTTGCATCACCTGAATGGATAACAGAAGAAAACTAGTGAAAGGAATCCTAGCTATGATATTATACATAAATTTTTTTGCTGTAGTTACATACCAATATATGGTCTGCTGCTGGTAGAAATTCGACTTGGTGGGTCACATAGAGTATAGTCTTGTCCCTTAGAACCCCCATCAAACATTCCTGGCATACAAGTATCGAAATGAACAGAAAAAATCAGGAAATAGATGACGGGTTTTGAATTAATAAACATAAGCCTCGAAGAATTTTAAAAAAAATGGCTCACTAAACTATCTGCGCTTCTTATAGTATATGTAGTAGTAGTCGGTCTATGAAATTTGTAATGCAATTTTTATTACGTGTCATTGCGAAAAAACTCTCCGCGTATATTATGAGGTTACTTATTCAAGGGTCATTCAGAAACGATCTCTATGCATTCTGCAAGTTATATCTGACCCCTTTACCTTGCTATAGGAGGGAGCATTTGAGACGCCGAGTAATTTAAGTACAGAGAACTGACATTCAGAATACACAAACCTGAAAAAGCTGTGTGCCAGTGTGTGCATCAACCGCACTGAAAGGATCATCAAGCAAGTAAATATCAGCATCCTGGTAAACGGCTCGAGCAATTTGAATCCGTTGCTTCTGACCACCACTCATGTTGATCCCTCTTTCTCCGATCTCAGTCAAGTCACCATGGGAGAAAAGCTCAAAATCCTTCGTCAAAGCACATGCCTTGACGGTTCTATCATACTTAGCAGCATCATAAGGGTTTCCGAAGAGTATATTCTCCCTAATATTTCCGGTCAGTATCCAAGGCGATTGAGGAACGTAAGCCTTAGACCCGCTTATCTTTACAGACCCTGAAATCTTCTCAATTTCTCCAATGATCGCCGACAGTAAACTGGACTTTCCTGATCCAACAGTTCCACATATCGCGACTTTCATTCCCCTCGTAATTTGCAGGTTTATTCCATCAAGAGTGGGAGTTTTTTCATGTGGATCCCAGCTAAACTTCCCTTTATCTATATCGATTGCAAAGCGGGTCCCATCCTTGGGGACAGATTCAATAGAATCATGCTGAATTTCTTCTTCTTGCAGGAAATAAGCAACTCTATCAACAGACACTTTGGCTTGTGCTATCACATTGAGCAAGTCAGGCAGAGCAAATATCGGATCCTGCAACATACGAAATGTCGCTAATGCTGATAAAACTCTGCCTGCTGTCAGTGGAATTCCCATCACAAGACAAGCCCCAAAAGTCGCGATGGAAATAAATGTAGGCGAACCCCAGAAAATAAATGCACCAATCGCCGCTAGTCTTAATGATATCCATATCCAATTAGACTCTATACTTCTCAAACCCTGCAGTTTATCAAGAAACTGATTGTCCCATGCTTGAAGCTTGATTGTCTTGATATTTCTAAGAACCTCTGAAGTCGCTTTCATCCGCGCATCTTTCGCATCCATTATTTTTGACTGATACTTTTTCTGCATTCTTGTCAAAGGTACATTAAAACCCATAACTATCAAAGTTGCAGCTAACCCTGCCAGTGACCCTAACCCAAGACTTGTATGCAGAACAAAAATCGCCAAGGAAATTTGCACCGGTAACATCCACAGTTTATTCATATACCATATAAAGTCGGTAATCCTTTGAACATCAACACTCATGTAATTAATAATCTCACCCCCGGTGTGTGCCTGTCGAGCCTGACTCGACAGGACTAACCCTTTTCGGTATATATGTGATATCAAAGCGGATCTAAGCCGGAGCCCTAGCTGGCGTGCCCCAAAGATCCATTGCCGTTCAGCTGTTGTCTCGACTACTTTAGCACAAAGAAAACAAAGTGCAATGAGGTAGCCTGACTGTAAGCTCCTATGTTGCTTATCATTCAAAAAATCGACAAAGTAATTTATCAAATATGGACCGACATACGATGCAGATGCACTGATCACTGCAAACATCCCATTTAAGGCTGCTTTTTTCCACGTTATTTGTATTATTGCCTTGTAGATGGATGTGCTTTGTCCTGCACCGCCTTCCTCCTTGACTTTCCTTAGACTTTCATCAAAGCAACCCGAAAGGAACTCAGCAGAATCATGTACATCGACTTCAGGGACCTCGTCCTGCTCAAGTGCCGCCTTATTCCCAGTGACAAACAAAGGGTTTAGCCATGAGAATGTAACAAGATCAATAAAACTCGCTTTGCTATAAAGCGACTCCGTTACATTTCTTGAATTTCCATCATTTCCTTCATTTTTAGAACCATTAAGAAGTGGCTCACTTAACTTATTTCCTTCATGATCGCGCTCTATCCTCATTTTTCCTTGAACCGATATTACCAACAGGCTTACTGACCCAAGAAAGCCTAACAAATCGACATAATCCTGTAGACTAATCTTCCCTTGACTCGCTATTACGAAATAATAACTATTTGCTATATGACATGCAGAGATCAAGAAGCTACAAATCCACCATAACCTTAAAAGTCCCGGAAAATTCACAAGGTACCTCGTTCTTAGACTCTTATACAATGCAATTATCGACATTATCCATGACACGACCTGCAAGACTTGAGCCGAGAGAGATGGAACACGTAAATTGCATCTACTCTCGGTTACATTCACTAGCAAGAATAAAGATGTTGAGTTTGTGCATAAGAGTAAAATAGAAGATATAATGCTGGTTTTCGACAAAAGGGTTAATCTGGAGTTACTGGTATCGATTTTTGTGTCCTCGAGTACTGATGTTTTTGTTCTGTATCTGTAAAATGATAATGCAATTTTTCTGATAAAGTATAGCAGTAGAAACCCATAGAATGCTAGCAGAAAAACCATGCTGATCTCCTCCCATAGACAAGGAGAGTTCATCTGCAACCATGATGTTGGATTCGACATCCTAAAATCTGTCATATGAAAAGAAATAAAATTGAGACGAAGACTCGCTATTCTTTGACTTAGAACACGATGGAATAAAGCTAAATAGCTCGTAAACAGTAGGAATTATTATCGGGTAGGAGTTAGACAATACAATTGTCGACACAATTTTTATGGTAAAACGGATTTTCTAACCCCCACTGGTCTGGGCACGCGTTAATAATCCAAAAATTTACATAATATGAAAGTGCCTCTCATGAGAAGTTACAAAAGTGTTTAGTGTGCAGTGTGCCCAGAAGACACACATTAGAAAAATCGTTACTCATTTAATGTGAAGAGCTATGTCGAGCTATGTAGCCCATATATACGCTTACATTTACGTAAGTAGCTTAGTCAGAAACGCGGACATTATAAGTTATTACAAATAATTCGTCTTTTTTTTTTTCCAAATTCATTGAAGGAGACGAAAAAAAATACGCAGTCTAAGCAGAGAAAATGATAAACAAAAGAAAAATCTAAGGGATCAGATTATGGCTGGTATAAATCCAAGATTGGTTGTACAAACTTGAAAAAACTAGCACCGTTTAATCTGCTTTTCTTTTTTTGGTAGTACAATGTTATTGTCTTTTATGAACCCAACAATTAGTGTCAACAGTCAACTAGCTTAGTTGATGAAGTAATGAGAAATGTTATTCATGACCTCGGTTTAAAACCCGTCAATATTAAAAAATCGTCTTTGGGACTTCCTTTACATAAAAAATGAAAAAAAAAAAAAAAAAAGGTGGGGCCCAATAAAAAATTAAAACATTAAAAAAA
>JAYMSF010000214.1:0-18688 GCA_036897335.1 Silene vulgaris | reverse complement strand
AAAAAAATTGGAAGTAAAAAAAGGTTTTTTAAGAGAGCTCAATGAAAAAAAAAAAAAAAAAAAAACACCAGAGTATATGCCAATTATCCCATCCCTCACATGACTTATTGTTTGTTTTCCTCTCACTTATTTTTTTTTTAAAAAAATGTAATTTTTTTAAGGTGGATATTTCGATCTATTGTATCAAAATCAGTTGCTTTGGTTATGCAGGCAACCTTTGAGGATGAAATGGTAGGTGAAGCAATCGCTAAAAAACACAGCACTACAAAAGAGGCTATCGATGTTGGAGAACAGGCCGGTGTGTATCGCATAATTCTTACACATTTCAGCCAAAGATACCCCAAAATTCCTGTTTTTGGAGATTCTCACACGCACAACACGTGTATAGGCTTCGACTTGATGACCATTAACTTGGCAGACTTGCGCGTTTTTCCTCAGGTTCTTCCTCATCTCAAACTCCTCTTTAGAAATGAAATGGCAGCTGATGAACTAGATGAGCCTCCTATCGAGGAAGTCAGTGCAGCTTCATAGGCATTTATATTCGAAAATTCTTGTATGAGTGCGTGATACAGTCTGATACTAGACTTAGTGCCTCTGATTTAGCAATTTCTTTGTGACTCGAATAGGAAAGGAATGTAGGAATAGTGAACAAACGTCATTAGTTTCTAACTTCACAGTAGATTCTACATCGTAAAATGATTGATTGTACAATTTCTATTTAGCGCAGAACCACGTAATGACTTGGATCACCTATTTCAGAGCTTAAGCCATCATTTTAATTCCAGTTTTTTTTTCCTATTGAGCCTGAGCTCTGACACCCTAACTATAAGATCTGACTAATAATCTTTTGCAACACATATTTCTTAGATCTCTCGTGTTTGCCCCTGTATTTGAATGTTAGTTGAAACGTAACCGTCCTTACCCTACCAGAGGTTCAACCGATAACCGACAAGTAATAGTAACAACTCAGACATCATCAATTTGTTCAGTCTGCTTTGTGATTATAAAGCTCTTTATATTTGTTCATACCATTTTTCTCCAGTCACTGGAGGAGTGTGCTGTTAATAGTAACAGGAATTTCTTGTGCATATTAAGATTAAAAGTTGCATCAGTCTGGAGTAGTACGGCTTACGACTGAACACTCGATTAAAAGTTGCATTAGTCTGGAATAGTATCGTGTCTGACTGAACATCAAGGCATTTTTTGTTTCTAAAAATCCTTTCATGTTCAAGTACTATATTACATTGTACTATGTTAAATTAAGTTTATTCAACAATAGTTGGTTGTATATTAATAAGTTCTAACAATATATCATGTTTGAGACGTTAATTTGGAATCGTCGTTCTCCTCCATGGAGGCGGTACAGTCTCGAGCAATCCAATAACATCTCATGAGCATGGTGTCAAGATGTACATCTGAACAGCATGGCTTTCAACTTGAGCTGAAAGTTGATGCTGCACTCCTGATACGGTTGAATGCTGCAGTAGTGTATAAAGATCAGTGTTATTTTGTGAGACAATCAGTCGAGTTGCATGGCAGAATACGTTGTATGTATGAGACGGACTTACCATCCATAAATCCCGAGCATTCACCGTAGTATCTTGGCTTAGACCTATATCACCCCAATATGCTGTAATATTTGATGCTGTAGCTCCCTTATTCCATAGGATAACTGCTACTCTCTTTTGGCTTAAAGGACCAGCCCACACCTGCAATTCTCAATTTTTAGTGTCAAAGCAGACAGTTGGTACAGTACAGACAGACGGAGGGCCGAGCGGGTATATGAGTATGAGATGTGTAGTTCACAGCATATCTGATGTGGGTCTTAACCACTAGGCTGAGACCTCTACGGTACACTTGGAACGCTCGTAATAAATAAATTTACCTCAAGATCGCCATCTTTTTTCACCTTTTTCCCTTGTACTCCTAGCTCATCTGGACACAATTTACAGAGTGTAAAATTTTTTAAGTAATAGAATTGTAAATAAATAAAAAGAGAAGTGGGTTAGTATTTGTTACCTTGATTAACAGATATGACCTCCTGGTTGCTTAGCAGTTCAAGGGTTGTCTGGTCAATGTAGCGCAAGTCGCATCCGATCAACAATGGAGCCTAAACAAACAACGGCGAATTGGTGATAGTTAAAATAGTTGATGGAGAATTGAAGATAGATTAGATGAAAACCCGAGATGATCACAGTACTTACTTTGGCTAATGCCCATATGCTGAAGTGAGAACGATACTCCTCCGTTGTCATTCCTCCATTTCCGACTTCAAGCATGTCTGGATCTGCTCAGATACAAGTTTATTATCATTAGATTATATTTTTCAATCGAACTTGAAAATTAAGAGGGAGGGACGAAAAGGGCCAGTGTCACGGTGTGGTTACCGTTCCATCCTCCCGGAGCAGCATACGAAGCCCATTTGTCATTCTCATCTGCTATATTTATCATACTGAACAAAAACCATCATCAGTTAGTTACATAATCAAACATGAACTCCTGCAACATCCCGAGTCCGACACACTGACAGTATAGTTTAGTTGTTAACTACCTCTGCCAGTTATCTTGAATATCGCCTGTTGTTCTCCAGCTGTTTCCGATACCTCTTGCCCATGTAGCCGGATCTTCTTGTCCCCTGTTCATACAACGTTTAATCCGATATCAGTGAATGAACGAGCGAATAAAGAGGCTACTCTGGGGGGTTTCGTGAGAGAGGTCTTACCATTCACAAAGAGAGAAGAATATTGATTTGCCACTGTTACATAAGGCGGTACTCATTTTAGGGTACCGTTCTCTAGGGCTGGTACCGGTGTTGTTGCAGTTGTCATATTTCAAGTAATCCACGTCCTGCGAAAGTGGGACAGTTAAGACGTCAAGGAATCGAAACATGCAGCAAACTTGCTTGAAACACGGTAATAAAAGGTTTGATGTTAGTCGCCTACCCAAGAAGCAAAGGTCTTCGCGTCCTGTTCTTCATAACCTAGTGATCCTGGCATCGTCTTGCTGCATGTTTCGAGTCTGAAAGACAATTCATCAAAGTCGTTACTTCTCGAGGTATATGAAGGGGATTTTAAACGTAAGAAGATTATCGTGGAAAATAATAGCGTCTTTTTGATTAATATGACGGAAGAGAATACCCTGCATCTCCGTAAATTCCCAGCTTAAGTCCCTTGCTATGAATGTAATCCGCCAATGCTTTTATTCCCGATCCAAATTTTGTAGCCTTGGCTACCAAGTTTCCCTGCAACATACATTTTGCCGAAAATAAATGGAATCACTTCATACAATCATTAAGCGTGATTCCGAATTAGACTGAGAATAACCGACATATCGTTGTATGGAGCTAGTTTGTGAAACAGATCTATAACAAAATTCGAAATCATTTATTAAAAATGGTTTTAAGTTTTTGATTTCTCATGAGAATTTTTCCTCGGGAGTTTTAGTGCGTGTTCTAAGGAGACACGTTAGAAAATCCGATGTTACGATATGTCGGTATAACATGAGACTTACAGAAGAGGCTATACCTGAGAATCTCTGTTGAGTTCAGCCCAACAATCATCTGGTGCATTTCAACAACCATTACAAAATTAAAACCAACAAAATCAATACTACATGCAATATTTACTTAATCAAGAAAGGTAATTAAGTAATTAAATTACCTAAGTTTATGTACTTGTATCCTAGCTGTGCTAGCCCACTGGAGTTCATGGCATCAGCTGTAACAAGAATTTACAAATTACTTTACTGTTTACCGATTCATTAGAAGTCATAACGCATTAACGCTTATACTTTTCACATAATTTGAAAAAACGTATATAACCAAATAGAACAGAGAAAGTATAAATTAAGGTATGAGCTAGGTACCTGTTTCTCTTATCAACTCTTCATTAATGTTACACCCAAAATGATTCCAGCTGTTCCATCTGCCCAACAACATGAGACATATAAGCTCGAGTTCGAGTCATAAAACAAATTAAATGGGTCGATCTTTGGTAACATCATATTCAAAATATCTTGGTTAAAACCTTAACACGAGACAGCGGAGTCTCATAATTTTAACGACATTGCCCTGATAAGTTTAGGGTCGACTAACATGAACAGTCGTACAAAACACTATTAACTCGAAATGTAATGACAAAAAAGAGAAGAAAAGCATAAATGCAAACCCCATTTGTGGAGTAAGGCCAAGGCCATTATAACTGAGGCCAGGGGTTCGAATCCTGGGAGTAGTATGATGTCGACGAGCTCCTACATTACTCGATTTTAACACCAACACCATTATTATCATTGAAAACAACTTATGCATTGTTTTTGCCTTAAAAACCAACATTTTCCCTCACTAAATATGATAAACTTCCGTATTATATTTTTTCTATGTACAAATTAAATGACCTATATTTATAGGCACACACACATCTATATCTATATGTGGGCTGCTTAGCTAAACTAGTCACTTGTTGATATCTCTATATAGTTGTAAAAAAAGTTCACGTGTGAACTTAAAAAGTATCCACTTTTAACGTTGGGATTTGAGTATCACATATTCTCATTTGTGACGGGTATATCCGTCACAAGCTGCAAGCTTCTGACCGGTCAAGTATTACCTTATATGGGTAGATAAGACAAAAGCAGAGTGTCTATGAAGTATCAATCTATTTTGGCCTATTTATCTACATAGATAGTACTTGACCCGTCGCAAGTTTGTGACAGATATATCCGTCATAAGAACGACTTGCTTGGTTGACCGTTGACACAGATTACATAAATTGGAATGGTGGAATATGTGAAGTGTGACATAAAAGTAAGTTATTACCATAAGAAAAAGAATGCATGAAAAAGGTCTTCAAGGCATAAGATTATTGAGTGAAGCTCAACCGTTAAGGTTTTGGTTGAGATAATTTTCTTACATGTATTAGTCCTATAATTACAATGGTTTTTTGGAGCCAGTGATAAGGGTCAGGCCGCCTCCCAACATAACTAATGTCCTCAATTGCTATAAGAGTTAACATGACTAAAATGTCACGGATTTAAAACGTCACAAGTTCAATACTTGAGGGCCTCCTCACAAGTGAAATTTGAGCAGACGGTATTGATGGATTGTGCACTTGTATTTTATCCGCTCTTCAAACTCCATGAACATTTTCTCACAAAAGAAATTATGGGAATTACACTAAAGTGGTAGGTAGGAGTATAATTGCCGTTTTGGATTCATTTCTTGTAAGCAACAAAACAATTATTTGTCGATTTTTAAAAAATGAAAAAATGAAAAATAAAATACGACTTTCTAGTCGTCGCAAATTCTTAAGCGAAGCTTATAAGAACCGGAATATCGTACATATATCATAAGAAGACGTTAGTCTTAGATTCTTAGGTGACTTTCTATGTATATTTTCCCTATGAAATCATTTATTCCGTTTGGATTAACGGTTAAGTAGTTATTATCTCAAACTAGACTACTATATCGACAATAATCCTCATATTTTGTTTAGATATGTCACTCGTTCTATGGCGACTTTTTTAAGTACATTTTCCATATGCAATAACTTATTTCATTTGGATTAATGATTTGGGTAGTATCATTTCAAATTAGACTATGATTATGAATTTGTGATTATCCTCGTATTTTTACTCTAAGATCCGTCACTCTTTCTAAATAGATAGAACTGAAGTCAATTCATATATGCAAATTGTAGTTATACAAGGACGATCCGTGCTGCACATTTCCATTAGAGGACCCACAATACAATCATCCCGTGATTACATTGTGTTGTTCTTATTGCGAGAGCAAATTAATATCGTATACTTTTCATTCATTTAATTAGATAATTAGACAAAATTCCTATTGTAATTGGATAACTTATTTCGTGTACATGACTAACATGAGTACGACCTATGAAAATTAGATTTCAATACGTATCAAAAACTACAAGCTTATCATCGCCGATTATATATAAACCGCCTCAGGCGTTAAACTACTCTAAAAAAGAGTCCCGCTCTTTTATTAAGTTACTTAAGCTAACCAAGTACAGCCCTGATCTCTTCGGCTGAACTCAAATGAATGGAGTTGCACTGAACTGAACTAAATAAAACTGAACTAAATTGAATGAAACTAAAGCAAAGTCATATTTTTTTTAGCTTAATTTCAGCTCATTTCAATTCAGTTCAGCTCCATTCAATTTGGTTCAGCATAGTTCAAATTAACTATTACTTCAACCCAATTTAGTTTGCTCAACTTCATTCATTGAAAATGAATGAAACCGATAATATATGCACGAGTAATTGTATTTTTTTCGCATCTTCGACGACTTCTAGAATGATAGATTTGAAGTAGTTTTGTCATAAGATAAGATTATTACATAAGACACCATAATTAATGCGTATATCTTAGCTTATACGTCACTCCAATACACATAAGGAGATAACAAAATCATGAAAGAGCCAAGGGGACCAAGCATGCAAAAATGCACCATTACTTTGAGTGGCCAAAAAAATACTCCCTGTTTTTACGTAATGCGTATTTGTCATAAATCACAGTTCCAATAGAACTTCTGATGTGTACTTACACTGATGTGCTGTTGGCCTCGTCTTCGGCCGTCATGAGATAACCAAAGTTGGTTGGTGTAAAGGTTTGCATCACGTCTGCTTGCTTTTCTGCCAACTTACCTATGGCTGACTGAGTGGGCTTACATCCAAACCGATTCGATACTGATCCCAAAATAAGGCTTGTATAACAAATAAATGTAATATAAGTAGAATAAAATACAAAATTCTGGCTCATCAGTCGTCAGTGTGTCCCTCGTCATCAGTATTTCTATTGAATGGTATATGTATAACAAACAAGCTAATTGTGACAATAAAGTTCTCCCTTGCGTCAACCAAATGCAAACCTGGAGAAGAGAGAGCTACTTGAGGCATCGTTAGCGGAGTTAGTGGATGCATCGGCATAACTAGTATAGGCTTGTTGACATTTTTGGATCTGCATGATAAATCAACAGGGTGCAGAATTATGAACATATTATTGCAGCAGACAATAATGCTTCAGATCAAATTGACAGGAGTTTAAATTTATTTGTACCTCTTCGGGACTGAACTGAAGGAGCATAGCAATTACAGGGAGCAATGCTTCCACCTCACCTTCAAAAGTCAAAACAGTTGCTTAGTAATGATGAATACAGAGTACAAACTACAAACTGATACTGCTTTTGAGAAATTAGCTATTGATGTCTATTTTTACACGAAAGATGTTGATGCTTAAAAATCTTAATTACGTACCAGTCTCAAGAAGCTTCAAGAGAACATTTTTCAGGTAGGTCAGATCAAGCCCTTCTCTTTTTTGTGCTCGGTCCATACTCCGAAGTTCCTCTTTCAACATAGATTCCTGCATTTTGAAATTAGAAGTTCTTAAAGGGTTAGGCTCACATTTGAAGAAATGTGGTTCCAAACTGTAAGATAAATCAGGAACTCAAACTTGCAAGAAAACAAGCATTGATCAGACTACTAATTTCAATTTCAAAAGCATATTTCTTTCTCAATCTTTTAGAAAAGCTCCTATACGGGTCCTTAATGCAAGTAACCAAAGCTCCATACACTCACTCAATAGACATAGTCTTTCCAAATAACCAGCTTAACTGGAGAGGAAACTGAGTGAGTAAAGAGGGCTAAGAACGAACTTCTTTCACAATCCATAGATCGCATTTGTAACAGAATAGATCAAGTATATCACATTTACCTACTTTAGACCTAGCTCATGCAACTCAATGATTAACGTAAAAAGCAACAGCGTCACTCCCATACCTGTTGGCTACGAAGCTGATTTTCGCGTTCAAGCTCCTCTATTTCTGCCTAGGTAACGAAAAGAGAGGTCAGAATTCGAGAAAGTATGTGAAGTTGAGTACTTTAATATGCGATGGAAGTCTACTCACTTGAAGCGCGAGGATGTGCCGCTGTGACTGTGCCAACTCTTCTTCTCTTTGGGCTTGCTGCCTTGCTAATATCTAGAATGATGGAGAAAAACAGTACAACGTTACAAAAGCAACTTTGATTACATGCTTGAACTATTCCAAGTTTCACATCACTGCAATATTGCTTAGAGTAAATATCATGTCACAGACGCACCCCCTAACCCCAAAAAAATTCAAAAAATTCAAAAAATCCAATATCTCAAAGGCTTCATTCAATAATCCATCAAGGCATTAAGGCTACCAAAAAAAGTAAAAAGTATCCATTAAGTAGAGTCCGATGTACACAACCTTACATGTATTAACAGCATAAAAAAGATGCTTCCTAATAACCCATAATGAAAATTGTGTCGTCTCCATCGATTGTCTACCTAAGCAGCCTCTAACGCACACAAAATTACCAGTCACTAGATGAAATATCTCTGAAGGTCTTTTCTTGATGTGAATACAATTTATCTGTTATAGAAGCAAAAACAGAGATAATAAAGAAAAAGCATACCAGTATCTGGTCTTCAGCAAGAAATGACATGGAACTGTCTTCATTCTGCAGGGCTGAAGATGATTTTAACCAAAAAGATTTGTCACCAAAAGAATTTAAACAGAATTATCTGTCTTTATTGCAATTCATCTCCAAAGGTAGACAAATGTTTTGTTTGCATACCTCTACTGTTGACAACATCACCGTTTCCCTGAAATAGGCAAACAATTTCATGAGAGGAAATGGATTGAGGCTAGTGTCAAAAACTGTTGGGGGCTAATAATGGCATGCGAGTGGACAAAACTCAACTAAAATATCTAGGTTGAACCGATATGAAATATCTATGACCCAGTCTGAAGTATAGACCAAAGAAACTAGTAAGCTGAAGTAGTTTGACAGTTTAGGATTTTCAGGCTACTGCCCCACCGGCTCGGAAGAGGGCTGCGAACAAGGCCCTCTTCCATTTACAACCATTGTTATGACCTCTTGGCTCTCATGGGTAAGAGCATGTGTTAAACGGAAACTGGACCAATGCGACAAATCTACAATTTCCTACTTCTCAGATGAGAGCAAAGAACCTATAACAGTGGCAGGACCGCAGGACTAGCTTACCAACAGCCGCTAGTTTAGGACTAGGATTATAAGCATATTCAAATCATTATTTACTACTGAGAAAAGAGTTTGATGTACATTCAATTTCAAATCCAAAGACTGTTGAAGTTTCCTGTTCTCATTTAAAAGCCTTGAGATGTCTTTGTCCTTCTCCTCTATCATCCTATCAGCAAGATCATGAAACGAATCTTGCTCCTCCTGCAAGCACGGAATATAATTGGGTGGTGAAATAACCATCACTCCCAGTCATCAAACTAAAATAACCAAGGCAAGCCGAAAAAGTTACTTTCAATCTTCTATATTGCAGCTTGAGTTCTTCCATCTCCTGTGTCACATCAGGTACTTGGGATGTCTCATTTTCACTTTTCAGCCTTTCATATTTCTCTGAAATTTTTAAGCAAACAGTAAGAACTCACTAAGAAGTAAGCATCTATAAATTAGGAAGTCAACAACAACACACTTATTGAAAATTAATGGAATTATGAAGAACAATTTACCTCTCCATGTCTCTTCCAAATTCTGCAGATTTAGCTCCCAAGCTTCTTTCTCTGATTGGTGGCGCCTAGCCTGAGAATCAAGCTTCATTTCCAAGTCCCTTAAAAGCTGATCAGCTTTCTTTCTAGAAGCATCTCTGATATGGGACATGCAAATATGTTATCTTAACTTAATGATCAAGATGCTTGAAGCTATTGTGATCGCATTTGGTGTCCTAACAATTCCACTTTGGTGCCTTAGGTTTTCCAATTGAATATTAGTAAGGCGCATCTAGCAAGTCGCGCTACTATGGAATTTCATAGTTTTTATTTTACATCTTTTATTATGCTCTTCACTTTACCACGTTCTTTAGCTTTTACTAATGCACATATTTGCAAAGTACCACACTTTTACAGCCAAAAAGAGGGAACTGTTCCACAATTTTTTATTTTGAAAATACAAATTTGTTTTACGCCTTCTGCGTAAAAGTCATGCCCTCATGGCCATGGTGGGGCCTTGCACCTAAGTCTTCGTGAGATAAGAGGTGAACCTAACTGTAATATATTCACAACTTCACAAATCACACTACATTTAAAGGCGCTATATAGCAACTTTCTGCGAATTTATACGGAAGTTCACCTTAATGTTAAGTTTCAATGTTGATTTACACACTTCGTTACACTGAAAACATTAGTAAATTATATGGGTCTTTGACTATGTTATACCACGAGTGAACAAAGTAGAAAATGCACCCTAGTGGCCTAGTTCACAAAGGGGGAAAATGTTTAATCACAGGGTATTAAAGTAGAATATGTAAAATCTGACACCTAAGTGAATTAAGTAAAGATTGACACCAAAGTGGAATAAACCTGAACTTTATAACACCCAACATATGAATTGAACCTCGAAGCGTTTTAGTTCTTTATGATCATGAATAGAAAATGTAAAACCTATACATTGCACGTCAAGAATATTTGATGCACAAGTTGCAGCAAGCAAAACCAATTCTCAAGAGTCAGGGACTCAGGGACCAATATAAGAAAAACACCTTTAGTTACCTTTCACTCATAGAACTAAGAGAAAACCAGGGATCAAAATTGGGCTCTCGGTAACGGTGTTGCCAAATCATACTCCCTTCTTTGAAATGAATTCCATACGTTTGATTAAAATATACCTCACATATGAATAAAAAGTGCATGGAATTCACTTGAATGGAGGGAGTACTTGATAGTGGACTTGGTCAAAAGTCGCAAAGTTTTCTTAAAAAGGTTTATATAGCTATGTTTTCATCTATTTTTTATTTCATATCATGTAAATGAGTCCAAATAATTAGCATGACTAGAAACATTGCATTTACAGACCAGAAAGAAACTTGACTGGAGAAATCTCAGTCCCTTCCTGGACCGTATTGAACTCTAATATGGCGTGCCTATTATGGCCAACTTCCGATCTCTATAAATCTCAAGCAACACGATACATATAGATAGAGATTATAAACCAAAAAACTCTTAGTTTGTTATATGATTATGAGACAGTTTTAGTTACATGCTTGACAAGATAACTAGTATGGAGTAAACAAGTATATAAGTGGAACATGAATACCAATCACCTCATCAGCTACAAATAAAATTGTTTGCTTAGTATAGATCTTCTAATGCAGTACCTGCTTGATTTTAGCATTTAAGATTTATTTCTATTCTCCTAAATTTTGGGAGGTAAGAGCCTAAAGAACAGAATTAATAAAAGAAATCCATCATCAGAAAGGCTTCTAGTAACCCTTGACCAAAAAAACCTAAAGTGAATACCTGGTAGATAGTTCCTTTTCAAAATTGGTCATAGCATCCTGTAGTTCATGGAGAGCTTTATCCCTTTCTGAACATGCCAAAGATATTTCGTTCTCAGCTTCCTGAAGAGCAGAACAGTAGTCAGTTACCAAAAGCTTTCACACTTTTTCACACTATCTCCCCCCGTTATTATAATGGAGAATCAGTTAAGAAAATTTGCTAGCAGAATCTATGTTATAATTAACAAATACTCCGTATATAGAAAGGAATTAAACAAAGTAAACAAGAAAGTATAGTAAAATTTGGTAAGACCGTACTTTTAGTGCTTCCTCTAAAGCTTTGACTTGATCAGAGTCCTTCACTGCTGCTAGCTCTGCATCCTTCTTCTGGAGAAGAGAGTGAGCACGGACCTTGTAGGCAGAAAATTCAGCTTCTAGACGTCTGATCTGCAAAGACATAATAAGAAACATTCCCCATCAGCAAAACTGTAAAACATGTACGCAATTGTGTAACCACAACTGAATCACAAAGATGCAACTGAAAAGAGACTAAATGGGTCCCCATGAGCACCTCCAGAACAATGTATGCGAGCATGTAGAATTGTGTGAATCCTAAATAGTGAGGTGGGAGAAAATGTGATGCATCAATTAATGTTATATATGCCAGAGTACAATGATTGAACTCCAGTTGATGTTTTTATTCAATACTCCAACATGAAACAAATCCGACATCTCCAAATCAGCTTGAAACTAAACTAAGAATGCGCCCCAAAAAAATAAAAAAATAAAAATTCCAGCATCACGGCTAGTACCCCAGGCTAATTTTGTAATGAATAATAAGTGTAAAAATAAGCCCACTTATCTGCATTTGGTGTCTCATCAAGTTCCGAGGGTAAATACTAAATATACACTGTATATAACATTAGGTTCATACGAGTAGCTTTCTTCTTGAAATAGGTATATAATATTAGGTTCATACGAGTACTCCCTATACTAGGGATTAGTAAAACTAAGACTTCATTGCATAACGGAACTCATGGTTAGAGAAATCCCCAACATACTCTCATGACGATAGAGTAGAGTATGTAGTTGATTATGTGCGGAAAATTAGAGTACAAGATTGCCGCAAGGTTCATAACACATATCGACACCAGCTCTTTTGGCAAACATTAAAAAATGCATGGAGTACCAATGTCCACCCACTGAAAAAAATGAAAGTCTGTCTTTCACTCAAATATAGAGTGTTCAAACCTGTTCCCGTGAGGCTGCCAGTTCAGCATCTTGATCATTGAGCTTTTGAGCTTGAGTAGACAACTGCAATTGAAGCTGACCTTCACAAAAAAAAAAATGATGATCATGAGTTCAGCGATTTTATTTGACAATAATCTGGGGGCATTCTGAAAATAAGAACTAGAAAATATGTGTTAGTAAGAAACTCACTTCTTATTTTAGCAGTTTCAATTTCGGCACGTATGCAGTTACTCTCAGCAGTCTGTAGCTTAGCTTTCAACGTCTGGGAGGTTGCTTCCCACTTCTCCTTTTCTTTCTCCTATATATAATGGAACATTAGAGCTTGAAAGAGCAACAGAACAGAATTTGGAGACTATAAGGAACCATAAAATAATTCGAGCAATGCCAAAGCACCCATTCAACATTTTTGAGTATTTTACCACATAGCCCTGATAGAATGCAACAAGACTTCTATGAAATAACATCACAATGTTAATTTCACTGACAAAGATACAAGATCCACCACCATAAGTGTTTGCAACAAGTTTCTGTTTCCTTAAAGAGGTCTATTCAGAACAAAGACAACTAAGGGCTATGTTACTTCGACACTTCACTTAGGGACAAGCCTACAAACAAATTTTAAAATTGGGTAATGATATACATCATAAGAACGATAAACAATACATACATGCTCTTGCTTCTCGTGAGCGAGTTCCCCTTCAACAGACTTGATTGCAGCTTTCAGCCTAGCTGATTCACCAGACAAAGCAGAATCCAATTCTGCAATCTTTGAACTTTTTTCAGCTACTAATACCTGAAGAAGTATTCGATCACATTACAAAAACATGTGAGAATTCATATAGAAATTCACTACATGAGGACAGAAAAGAGAAATTAACACAGACTCCCTCCATACCATGTATATCGTCCCCATTTGATATTGACCGTCAAACAACTCCGACCAGAACTTTCTCACAACTTACAATAAATCAAACTTTATTTCAAAAACGATGAAATGATAATAGTTGTTTAAATAAATCAAATATGACAGATTAATATTGTGTCTCTACGTGCATTTGGAGAAATTAAAACCTATTGGTTACTGCCAAAGACAAATGGGGACAAAAATTAAATCGAGGTAGTAGAATATAGGAGATGAGTAATACTCCCTCGTGTCACCCAAAAATGCTTTCGTACATGTCACCCAAAAATCAAAAATCAATAATCAATCACAAGTCACAGCCTTCCTCACGAAAGTTGAGTCTGTTACATTCAGCTTACCTCTCTACTTCTAGAAACTACTGAAAGATATTATTTTGTCATCAATTTTGAAAAATCAAATGACAGAATGATGGTCTACAGTCTACACCAACAATTATGTTTGTATTCATCTGAATATAGAACCCACATGTTAGCATGTGTCGATGGGTAAAAGCAATGCACCCTCGTTCACCAAATCGAACCAGTGAGAAGTCTAATAAGTAAAGCACCCTCATACACCAATTTTAATGCTAGTGCATCTGCTTGCTGTTGACATAATTCTATGAATATAGGCATCTAAATAAGATATTTGTATAAACTAACGCTCCCTTTCAGCAATATAAAATATGACAGTTAAAAACACATGCTATGTTTGATAGAAGTTATACTTTTAATGAAGAAATGGTCTCTGCTGCTCTGTTTTGCTCCGACATTGCTTCACCAAGTTGCATTTCCAAACTTTCTAGACGCTGCGAGGACATAATATGAGTCTGAATGATATTTAAAACCAATGAGCAGTGACTAAACAAATAACAATAAGGCAATTTGACATCAGATTTACCTTTTGATGTTTGACAGTGAGCTCAGCAATAGAAGCTTGCTTTTTTTCTTCAGAAGCTTGTAATTGGCTTTGCATATTGTCCAACATCTACAGCAACAAAGCCAGTCCCTATTAATTTGTATTGGCTGACATAAACTGTCAACCGATGTTCAATATATGTAAAGGTACAATGTAAAATTTGTCATGTTTGATTTAACAAACATTTTCATATTAATCATTTTTAAAATGTTTGCAAAATTGCAAGTACTATATAGTGAAAACGGTCAAACTCAGCATTGTTTGACCACCAGAGTCATATGGGGAAAATATAAATGTGATAGGGAGCATATAAAGGATGCAGTACAACTGTAAAGTCTAAAGTAAAAATATATACATCTGAAATCACCATTAGACAGGGAGTGGATGAAGAAAGGAATGCACTAATTTTAGAAATTTCACTTGATCAGTGACTTTGTACTAAGCAATTTTGTATACTTGAAACAAAGAGGTTTTCAGAATGATATATTTGCTGATATTAAAAAAGGAATGATCGGTGTAAGCACTGCAGCTCTCAATTATTGTGAATGTTCTTAGCTGCTGTTTTGGAAATGGACAGAAGCAAGGCAGATTTGCTTATCAGAACAACATCCATTAAGGATCAAGAAGTTGCACCATCCTCTATCACAGTGATCTAACAATGAAAACAATGTGGAAGTGCAGATTGAATTGAAACGATAATATCAGTCAAATATCTTTGGATGTGGAAAAGACTACCAGAAGTCCAACATCTAACCTATAAGATACATTTGGAAGCTTAAGCTTATGGCAATATCAGCCTAATTATCCTCGAACTCATACGCCACAATTTTCAAACAAGCAAACGGGGGGCATTTAACACAGTAGCAAACATCATAATACAGCAAGTTATCTGGTAACAAATACAGTGACCCTGGCATTAGCACCTATAAAAGAGGTCAACCTAATACCTGGTCCTTCTCCAAGAGCGATTGTTGCAGTGTCTCAAGAGCATGTTCTTTGGGTTCCAAAGAATGACGCAGCTCTTCAATATTATCTCGAAGCCTGTCAGTTAACAGATCTTATTCAAATTAAGAGCCAAATTCCTGTTATTTAATGATATATTTTTCCTATTATGACAAAAAGAAATGATTGCACAACTGAAATAATGCCAGAAAATCGGAAATAAATCAATCAAAGTATTAAACCCTCTCTAAACACAACAAGAAGGCAAGAGAAAAAACAGAGCCCATTTGATCAGTTTTACTAACAAATATGAAGAGTTCGGGAGTTCAGACTAACAAATAAGTGTGCAACTCAAAAAAGGAGTTCCCGCCAGGACTTCGGTGAAAGAGTACTTACTTATTGTTCATACTTCGTAATTGCTGTCTCTCTGCATCCAATGTTTTTAATGCTTCACTTGCTTGTTGACGTGCACGGTCCAGCTCCTGTTTTACTGCTGAATTTTCAGAAGAGGCTCGCTCAGCTCTTTCATTTGCATCACGAAACTGTGCCTCCAGATCATCTTTTTCCTGCAGAAAATTTTTCGAGAGACGATTTTCTTTTTAAAATGTGTTACCCGTATCCTCATTCTCGAAAGAGTCATAATGCCTCAGAAATTGAATCATTTTTTTTTACAATACTCCGTCTATTATTAATTAAGGGACACAAGAAGGTAACGCCCATGTATAAAAGATGTACAAAACTCGAGTCATGACTGATGGAATGTCAGACACTTGAATATGGACCCCTATCTACGCCTATACGCGAGTGAGAGTAGCATAGCTTTCAGCTCAGCACACTTCTCCAGTTTCTAAACTTGAGCAATATTTGCCAAAAGACATAGTAGTAGTATATGGCCTTACTAGGCCCGAAGGCCAAATGCATCAGAAAGGACACCTATATATCAAGTAGTGATAGGATACAATCAATAACTCCTACTCTACCCATATACTAATACAGTACAATGGCATGTGTGATCGGGATTCCATCTTTTTTATGGGTCTGTTCTTTGGAAAGTGAGAGGCATCAACCGCTTACTTATTCTTGGATCACTTGGAAAGGAGGAATTGTGAATTGCGCAAATGGAAACTTCGCATCTAGGTCACATGACCACTTTAGTATCTATGAACTCAAACAATATGCTTTATACACATAATCGCTTAAAACATAGAAACAAGATTCAACACACATGGCAATCAGGAGAACAACTATGAAAGTTTTATCACAAAAAAAAAAGCAACAGAGAATCGCAAGATGCTATTTTAGTGACCATGTCAAAAGAAGAAACCTACCTTTTGGACATCTTGAATGCGCTGCTTTGCCCTTTTATGAAGTCTAGTAAATTTGGAATCAAGCTCCGAATATTTATCATCGCGTTCTTTGATTTCTTGCTCCAACTTTTGAGTAGCTATAAAAGGAAATGACAGAAGACAGACTAAGACTAATGGTTTCCATTAAATTCAAAAAACTACAATGCAAAATCCGTGGCAGCCAGTTCCCAGCATGCAGAGCAAAAAAACATAGCCCAATAAGACGTATAACTGTATAAGGGTGTCGAAGATTAAAAATGGAAGAGACATGAATTACGTTTTAAAAAGGTTGACCTTGAGCAAGCTGAAGAGACAGATCTTGAGCTCTAGCATCAGCTTCAGAAAATGATTGTCTAAGGTATTCAAGAGCCTGTTCAGCGGCCGCCCGGGTCTGTTTTTCTTCATCGAGTTGTGAATCCAACAACTCGATCTTTTTCTGCAATACCTTGAAATCTTCGGTCGAATCAGCACCTTCGTTAGGAAACTGAAACCCCCTGATTTGCGACCTCAAAAACTCGTTCTCAACAATCAACCCAACCAGTTGATCATCACTACTGTCTACGCTCATATCGGGGAGTAGCTGGTTTGGCACTTCTAATTCTGTTTCAGTACTTTTCTCAGTCATTGCATCGTCTTCCTCAAATCATAAAACGCGAAATTCCAAAAGGTAGAACCATGGAGTAGTAACACTATGGCATAAGTGCATAACCAGTGCCGGGACCAGGATTCAAAGTGATGAGCTAAACATAGATCGAATATGTCGGGGGGCCGAATTAGTAATGCAAGTAACTTACTCAAAAACTAATCGAGATTCAATTAACCAAACCCACAAAACACAAGAATTCGCAAAATTCAACATTTCCTAACTAACAAATCACATGAATTCGCAAAATTCATCAGTAACTAAACTACCAAATCGCACGAATTCGCAACATTCAACATCAACTAAACTAACAAATCTCCTGAATTCGCAAAACTTAACATTAACTAAACTAACATATCACACGAATTCGCAGAATTCAACACTAACTAAACTAAAAATCTCCTGAATTTGCAAAATTCAACATTAACTAAACTAACAAATCACACGAATTCGCAAAATTTAACATTTCTTAGCTAACAAATCACATGAATCCGCAAAATTCAACATTTCCTAAACTAACAAATCACATGAATTTGCTCGCGGCATCGTCAAACAAGCAATGTAATCAATCATTCACACAGTAAATTACTTCCAATGCGTAAATCGATCATAATATAAATTTCTAAAAGTAGCAAAAAAAAAGACAAAAATCAAACAAAAAAAGTTTACAAGAATACCTGGAAATTATGAGAACGATAGAGATCTGAGAAACTGAAGAATCGATTGATTGATTGATTGATTGACACTCCCCCTTTGTCGATCGATTAAGGGGTGTGCGATTGATGAACACAAGTAATCAAACAAAACTTGGAGCAGTAAAAATGGTGCTTTTCTGGGATTGATAGTATGGACGATGGAACTATGGAGTACCGAATATCTATGCTACTTGGCTGTTCTTAATTTTCTCGCGTATTCGGGTCCGACACTCAAAATTCGATTAGACACGTCATTTTAAGTCAACAGATTCATTGTGAAAAAAATAAACTAAAAAAATAGACGTCGAAAACATATTGGTGTTAACGAGTCTGGGTAACATAGCCAAATATTAAGACTTGTTAGGTTTGATTTTTTTTTTTGAAAAATGTTAGGTTTGATTTTTACTTTTGCCGAATTCATGTGTTTATTAATTATCATCCCTCTTATTTTAAATCAACACTATAACGAATTCATAATGTGTTTATTAATTATCATCCCTCTTATTTTACTTTTGCCATTTTTTCTAATTTTAATGTTGTTCCGGGTGTAATTACGAGGGTAATTAAGGAGCAAGTTTATTGTACACGTAAGCTCGTAAGATGTGTATGGAGGCTTGACTCTCTTGTATCTTCCTGCAAAATGAACAAACGGAGGGCACGGCTTGGGGCCGTGCGAACTCACTCCGA